>PVKM010043760.1:0-12432 GCA_004027735.1 Carollia perspicillata | reverse complement strand
TTCGAGTCCCAGTTAGGGCATATGCCTGGGTTGTGGGTTCGGTCCCCAGTAGGGGCATAGGCAAGGGGAAACCGATCAATGATCCTCTCTCACGTCATGTTTTCCTCCCTCTCTTTCTCCCTCCCTTCCCATCTCTTTAGAATTAATAAAATAAAAATAATTAATTTTTAAAAAGGCACTGTGGTTTCTTCCCCTGTTCTCTCTCTTGATGCGCCCCTTCTCAGGGAAGCCAGCCGCCATGTTGTAAAACACTCGAGCAGACACACGGAGAAGCCCACGTGGTGAGGCTCCGAGGCCTCCTGCCCACAGCCGTGCAGGGAGCCCCATGGGAGTGGGTCCTCCAGCCCCAGTCAAGCCTTCAGATGACTGCAGCCCCAGCTGACCTCTTGACTGTAACTTCCTGAGAGATGCTGAGCCAGACCCATTTAGCTAAGCCACTGTGAGACTCCTGACTATGTGAAATAAATGTTTTTCTTTAGGTGTTTTGTTCTGTAACAATGTAATTACCCCTCACACGACATTGCTATTAGGACAAAAAGTAAAAGCACATGAAAGGCAGGGCAGAGCAGAGTGGGATTTAGAGGGGACCTGTGTGGGCAGGTGGCCGTTCTTCTCCAAGCCTTGCTCTCTGCCTATCCAGTGCACCTCACAGGCCTACAGTGAGGGCCAAGTGACTTGGTGTCCATCAGGGGTGGCCACTGCAGTGCCTTACCAGCATCTGCTGGGCCATCTTCTTCTTCTCTGCCTGCAGCTGCTGGCCCCGGTCCTCCTCCTCCTCCAGGCGGGCCTCCATCTCATGCAGGATCTCCTCCAGCTCCTGCTTCTTGGCCGCCAGCCGGACCCGCATCTCCTCAGCCTCGGCGTACAGCTCCGTCTCTGCCTGCAGCTGCTCCTGAAGCAGGTTCTTTTCCTCGGCCAGCTGCACGCCGGGGGGTGGGGAGGCAGCCAGTGAGTCCCCCAGGAGCAGGCACGGGCCCTCCCTCTGCAGCCCGTCAGGCTCCCCGCCCGGCACCTGCGAGTGCTTCTGCTCCAGCTCCTTGAGCTCACTCTCTGCCTTCTGCTGCCGGTCCTTGATCTTCTGCAGCTCCTCCTCCTTGGCCTGCATCTCCTCCTCCTGCCGCGTCACCTGCAGCAGGGGCTTCACCTGCACACACACAGTCAGCCCACCGTGTATTTTCATGGCATGAGGGATACCATCTTGTAATAAATCATATTAGAGCTTCTTAGCCAGGGACAATTTTACTGCACCCCATGGGGACATTTGGCAGTTTTTGGAGACAGTTTCACCTGTCACAACCGGGGTAGGGGATGCTACCGGCATCTAGTGGGTAGATTCCAGAGGTGTCGCTAAACATTCTAGAATGTATAACACAGAATCATGTGCCCCCAAATAGCAATAGTGCCAAGGTTGAGGTACCCTAAATTAGGGCAACGGGAAAAGGTGTACAGTGGAAGGAGGAAACCTCCCCTCCTTCCGTTGAGTCCCATCTGCTACAAATTGTTACGTTTCCTTCCGAGGAGAAAAGGAAAAAAAATCTCCACATCCTACCTCCCTACCAAGATCATTATTATCATTGTTAGCATTTCCTTCCAGTCTTTTTTCCTAAACATCAAAATAATATACTTGAGATCATGCTGCCAATTGTATGTACTTTAATTACTTAAAACAAGATAACCCACAGGAATGGAAGAGCCATGATGAGTTAATCAACCTGTCAGGACTGGACATTGGACATTTGCTGTTACAAACCAGGCCACAATAAACACCTCTAATTCCTGATTTTCTTGATCACAGGTGGCTTTCTTAAGTCAGTTTTCAAGACGTTGAGTCTAAGGGGATGAACATTTCGAAAAGCTGCTCCCCCTCGTTGTTCTTTACTGGGCTGACTCTTGACTCCTGTGCTCAAGCCCTGGCCTGGCTCTAGGGAAGCCCCTGTCACACACACCGTGTGACTTCTTCACGCACTCACCCTAGTTTGCCATTATCTGTTTGTTCCTGTGAGTGTCTGCTCATCGTCCGCTCCCCTACTCTACCAGAATATTCATGAGGCCAGAGCCCATGCTGTCTGTTCGCAGCTGTAACCCCACAGCACCTGCGCATGCCTGGTGCCCAACAGGCGCTCCATAAATACTTGTTCAAGGAGAAAGATTTGTGCCAATTTGCGCACTTAATGGCACATAAGAGGAAACCGTGTCTGTTGCAACAGAGCATGTCTTGGTGCAATGGGTATGTTTCAGCAGCGATGCTGCAAGAACAAGTTATACCCAGAGAATCCAACAATTGACACATGTAACTGCCCGGATGGATCTCCCGAGAATGGTGCTAAGTGAAAAAAAAAAAGCGGGTCTCAAAAGGTGACACACTGCATGACCTCCCTTACATGACAGTCTCGAAATGACAAAATTTTAGAAACGGAAACGGATGGTGCTTGCCAGGGACTATGAAAGGAAAAGAAGGTGGCCAGGGAGGAAGTGGGTATGGCCATGGGAGACAGTGGGTGTGGCTACAAAAGCACACTGTGAGAAATCCCTGTGGTGATGGACATTCTCTGGCCCTGTGTTAAGGTCATGGCTGTGACCCATGTGCCAGAGAAGGCGGGCCTTCATCAGACGCACCTCACTGGCCTGGAGAATCCGTCACCAGGCATAGTTTGATCTGAAGTCCTCAGGAGCACACCCGCTGTCACCCGTCCCCAGTCCCACATCCAGAGCATCTGGAGTGAAGAACAGGTCTGGGGGCCCTGAGAAGGTGGGTGGGGCCTGGAGCACCCACCTTGGTGAAGAGCCGCCACCACTGCCAATTCCGCAGCTTGAGGTAGGCGGCGCAGTTCCTCTGAATCACCTTCATGGCTGTCAGCTGCTGCTGCCTCTTGGCGAAGGCCCTGGGGAGAGGGACAGGGAGCTGAGAGAAGCCCTGGTTGGTGCCACCCATGTCTCACCATGTTGTCGTAGCATCCTGCCCTGCATCATCCTAAAGCAAAACATGTCTCTTGTCCTTGTGATCTTGTGACTTGTACAGGAACACTCGCCCCTTCTCTCCAGCTCAGTTTCTTCCAGAAGCTCTGAGCATCAGCACAGGTACACGGTCCGGGCACAGACCACTCAATTAATATGGAGGCAAGAGGGCCTGGAAGACCCAAGGCTCACAAAAGTCCCTGCAATTAGAGCTGTGATCCGAACAACATCGAGGAAATCAGTCTGTGCTACACCATTCCTAGGGGCACACTGCACACACCCAGCTATGCCAGGTCCTCCCCAAAGCTGACAAGCCTATTCCTTCCTCAGATATATTTTAGAAGTCCCAAACCTGACACAGAACTAGCACTCTTACTGTTTAAGGGCTGTCAGGCTTGAGAAACCACACAACAGTGGGTACGACCCTCCCCTCTGCCATCTTGCATGTGGGTGAACTTGGAGAATAAAATTGCCCTAGTTAGTGTGGAGGTGGGAAGGGTGGCCATGGAGTAGTTAGTTACGAAACTTGAGTCAGGTCTGTCCCTGGACCAAGAGCATCCCAGTCTGGCCTTGACCGCCTTGGGTCCCCTTGGCACTGAATCAGCTGGACACGATCAGGGCTCTGCAGATGAGCGTGGTCCGCGCCTCACGACAACACGCACTCTGGACAGAGCTACTCCACCAGTTCCTGCTCTCGTTTCAGGGGTGTGACTCTCAAGGACCCCAACCCTCACACGGCTCCCGGGCTTCCCAAAACAAGGGGCATCAGATCTTCCAAGACCCTGTCATTTGCACATAAGGCTACAGGTATAGCTAAAAACTCTTTTTTTCAGCCACCTAGTTATATTCTCGCACTTCTGAAATGATAAGCAGGCACTGTCCTCAACCCCTTCCAGGCAGTATTTCGTTGACTCCTCCGAACCAATTCCAGGCAGGAATGAACATGCTCTTTTCCAGGGGAGAGACCTGAGGCTCAGAGAGGTAGAATAACTTGCCCAAGGTCTGTCAGCAAATACGTGGGGGAGCGAGGATGAGAACTCAGGCCTGAAACTCCAGAGCCAAGGTCCTAACTCCTTCCCGCCTGCTCTTATAACTAGTGCACATATTGAAACAGCATTTCTTCCCCTCTGGAAAAAGCTGTCACTCCATCTTTGGGAGTATCTTACAGCAGCTGGCCTCTTAGCTCAGGGAATCAGAACACGAGGCCAAAAAGCCTCCTGAAAATTGTGTTTCCCATCTGTGTTTGTGGGGAGGTGACAGTAGGCGGGTCCTTACTTCCTAGCCAGGTAGCCGCGACACATGGCCTGGAAAGCCATGATGACATCGGTGATCTTCAAATCGCGCTCCTCTTCCAGGTGGGCCAGGACCCCGGTTCTGAAGAAGATTTTGCTCTGTCCAATCCTGTACAAGTTGGGGTCGAGTTCTAGGGCTTTGATCTGCAGAAGAAGGAAGGACAAGAATTCCCGTTCTCAGCTGTACCTTGTGGCCAGGGCTTAAGCCTATTAAAGGAAAGTCACCTCCGAAGCAGCTCCTGGTAGTGCCACCAGAGCCTGGGAGGTTGGCGGCTGGATTTCTGGGGCGGGGCTGGGGGTAGGCTCACCATGAGAATGCAGGCCTGCTTCCCATCCATGAAGCCTTTCGGAATGGCGTTTGCAGCCAGGATCTCGTACCTTGAGACACAGGGCGGAGGTCACCAACCGAGAGCCTCTCCTTCGTGCCTCCCTCTGCTGGCCCCACTCGCCCACCATCCGCCCTGTGCCCGCCCCGGCAGGCTCACCGTTGGCGGAACTCCTGGAAGACGATCCTGTTGGGGAAGCCCTGGCGGCAGATGCGGATGCCTTCTAACACCCCGTTGCACCGCAGCTGCTCCAGCACCAGGAATGCATCCAGCTTGCCAGACTGCAAAGGCAGAAAGGGCAGTGGACCATGAGGTCTGGGACCCAGGGAGCAGCAGGCCCCCGAATCCCAGGCCTGGGTGACCCTTCTCACCAGGCCACCGGGAATAAACAGAGGCACCAAGTGAGGTCTCAGCTGAGGGTTCGGGTAACAACTCTTTTGTATATCGTGGTGTTAGCATCACCTGGCTAGAAACCGAGGGCTCCCTTGTCCCCCGCCCCCGCTTCCTTACTTTCTGTCCATCACCAGTTCTATAGCTCCTACCTCCCAAACATCTCCCAGTCCACCCCCTTCTCTCCACTGGCCGTCGTCACTGCTGTCCACTTGCCACGATCTTCTCTTGCCCAGACGGCCACCACAGCCTCCCACTTGCTCTTGTCACCCCTAGTTCTGTCCACTCGTCCCCTCACTTGGTTTCTAAAATGCAAACCTGATCATGACATGCCCCCGCTTTTAAAAGCCCCAGTGGTATCACAGAAGGAAGGCCAAGCTCTGGTCACCCCACAGGGAACCCCGTAATCCAGCCCCTGACTGCCGATCCAGCCCCATCTCCTCCCAGCCCTGCCTCACACCATCACACAGCAATGTCAGACCACCTGCCTCGTGTTTTCTTGCCATGAGCCTTGATTTATTACCTCCACACTTTTGTTTTACTGGCCCCTCTGCCTAGGATGCCCTCTCCACCCTGCCTTCCACTTCAACAAGATGATGCCGCTCCAAGTTCACGTTCTCTGAGCAGCTTCCCCTCAGCCCTGAGAGGCTGGGAGCCCCAGATGTTCGGAGTTCCCGTAACTTGCCGCGGTGCATCACGGACACCAGCCTGTGTGCCTGCCTCTCCCATGGATCTCCCACAATGTTGGCACCGCTGACATACTGGGTGGGACGGCTCTCTGCTGTGGGGCCGTCCTGTGCGCTGTAGGATGTTCAGCAGCACCCCTGGCCTCTATGCACTGGACGCCTAGAGCAGCCCCTTCCCAGTTATGACAACCACAGATGTGCCCGGACACAGCCAGAGGTCCGCTGGGTAGGGGGCACCATCGCCACCAGCTGAGATTCCCTGCCCTAAGCTATAATAAACCTGTAGGCAAGGATGACAATTTATCCAGCACTGTATTCCAGCACCTGGCCCAGGTGGGAACACAGTAAATATCAACTGGAATAATGAGTTAATGAGTGACTCGATACCCTGTACAGTAATTCCAGGGCTGCAAGTCTCCGGACAGTTGCCCTTCCTCCCTGTCCTGTTTTGCCTCCAGGATGGGGAACAGGTACCGAATTCAGACAACCTTCCACCCATGTCAGATGGAGACCTTAGGGTGGAAGGCCAGGCTTCCTTCTAGCCCCTCTATCCCCGTCGGCCTTCCCCACCCCCCACGCCCAGAGCCCGACGCTGCCCCAAGGGCACGCTGTGGCAGCCAGTGGAGCCGGCGGGCGCCGCACCCTCTTCTCGTGGTTGGGGATGATGCAGCGCACGAAGTTGGGCGTGGTGTTGCGCAGCGTGGTCATCAGCTTCCCCAGCTGCTCCTTGTACAGCTGCCCCACCGTGCGGAACATGCCCTTCTTGGTCTTGGAGGCGCTGGGCAGCGAGCTCTCCGTCATCTTGGCCATCTGGTCCAGCCCCACGATACGGTCCACTGTGGGGCACACCAAGGGCAGCATCAGCCTCTGGCCTACCCAGGGGCCCTCCACCCCTGCAACGGGCCAGACAACCGGGCCTGGAGGGCAGAGACCCTGGGGCCCCCATTCTTTCCGCTGCCACCAATGCCCTTCCTCTAGCTATAGGGAAGGGGAGGCACGGTGGGATTGCTTTCCAACTATCATCTATTTGGGAAATCCCGAGAGCTCCTGAGTGACAGAAAGTGTATGGCAGAGATGAGACAGAGGCGCAGTCTTTCCGACTCCAGACGGGGGCGCTCTAACTCACCATGCGTCAGATGCTATTTCCTCCATCATTACCCTGATCTCAGGACCTTCTCCCTGGGTTCCAGGTGTGGGGTTGAGGGACTCAGAGGTCACCACTCAGGAAGTGGTTGAATGTGTCAACAAGGCGTCACTAGCACCTGCCAACCCTGCCCTCTCCTGCAGCCCAACACAGGCCGGCCCCTCTGGGAAGCAGGCGTGGGCATCAGGGCAGTGGAAGGAGGGGGAGGGCCCTGCATGTTCAGCTGTCCAGCTCCAGCAGGCAGGGTCTTACCGTCCTTCCACAGGTCGGCCACAAACTTGTCTGAGGAGGCGTTGAGGAGGGCAGTCACGTTGTCATTCAGCGGGTCCATGTTCTTGGTCAGCCAGGCGGTGGCATTGTAGTCCACCTGCCAAGAACCACATGCAAGGGCCAGGTGCTCCTGCTTCAGTTACAGACTAAGGGCAGGGCCCGAGTCCTCCTGTCTCCCTTCCAGATTTCCCAAGGTCAGGGAGGAAATGACGTGAGCAGCTGCCATGATGGGAATCCAGAGACTCCGATGAAGAGACCAGCAGATCAGGATTTAAAGGGCCCTGCTCACAGAGGCCTCATCTCTATTCCGTGCGTTCTCCTAGCAGTGCTTCTCTGGCAGGACCCTTTCCCTGGGGTCTGGAATGATGCCTATGCCATCCGAATGGGGAAGAGCTTTGCTGATGGCAGACACCCTCCATCACACCCAAAGTCCCCCCCCCCGCCCACATCTAGAGAAGGCTTGACCACAATTCTTGTTTTGAAATTAAGTTTGGAGACCTCTTCTCCCCTCTATGATGAACCTAAGTTTTGTAACTTGGAGATTTTGATATACGGACATAAATGCCTGACCTGATTAATAACCATGGCCAAAGCCTTCATTTCATGATGGTGACTATGAAGTGGAAGGGACTCTGGGGGGTTGTTACAGGATGTGGGCTGTTCTGGTGACGGCCGGGCCTGATCTCAAAGGGGACTAAAAAGAAACCCCTCGTAAAGTGGGGTAAAGAGAGCGTTACCTCTATATACCTAAAAGAGCGGGTGCTCCCTCGAGTATAGGGTAGAAGTGGGCAAACTCGTTTTGGTAAAGGCCAAGGCAGTAAATATTTTCATTCTGTAGGCCGTACAGGCTCACAACCACGCAGCTCTGTCATCATAGCATAAAGGCAGCCACGACGTCATGTACCCAAATGGGTGTGGCTGTGTGCCAGTAAAACTCGATTCACAAAAACAGGCTGTGGGTCAGAGGTGGTGCATGGGCTGTATCTCGTCAAGCCCTGGCTTAGGGCGCTGCCTGCTCCCATGATGCAGTGGGGGTACTGGAGAGTCAATAGAACACGGTAAGATTCTGTAAGCCAGACCAAGCCGAGTCTTTCCACATTATCCAGGGCCCTCAGAAGCCACAGGGGAGGTCCTGCACAGTAACAGCCATGACATGATGATGATGATGATGAGGAGGAGCATTTAACAATGACAATGGTGACAACCGTCACAGCGCGGGCTGGCAATCGCAAACCTAAGGCCATGATAACGGAGATTCCTGTTGAGGCCAGAATTAGGTTTATTGGTCACTCTATTCTGGCTGGCTCTTCCTGTTGGGTTTAACTTGCAGCAGGAAGGATGTAGAGTATATATAAGAAGAACTGCCTGGCCACTGGGCGGAGTGTATGTATCTTCTCCCTTACAGATGCTCAGACAAATCATAAACAGGCCTCTCTTGGGATTTGGTTTACACCAGACACCTTTGGGTTCTGCCATTCCTGAGGCGTCCCTACTCTGAGCATCCCTCCCTCCCGAGTTCCCTGGGACAGAGAGGGCCCCGGGACATTCCGCTGGTACCTTCCCGGCATAGTGGATGATGGAGAACTCGGTTTTGTCCTTGAGCTGCTTGGGCTTCTGAAACTTGGGGTGGTTGCCCTGCTCCGAGCATAGCTTCTCCACGAAGGACTTGTCCGTGGCCTTGGGGAACCAGCACTCCTCGTCCAGCAGGGCCAGCACGCCCGGAGGGTTGTTCTGGGGAGGACAAGAAGGGTGGGATCACAGCCGGGGTGTCCAGGCCTCAGTATCGCCAGGAAAAGCTGGCCACCCAAACCCACGTGTAGGCAGCCCCCGGGCTCTATTACCATATCTGACTACATGTAAAGATGGATTTATGCCCTCCTCATTTTGGTCCCTTCCCCGCAAAACACATCCCCAAATCCTGTGTCCGACGGACCAGCACTGATACACGAGGGTAAGCACCAACAACAGAACGTGGTTGCTGCTGCCCCCTGGTGGGCAGCACCACAACATCATAAAGATTTCACACTTCTGGCTTTACATATAAATGCACCTCAGGGTTCCGTTTAGTAAAGTGCTTAGTTGTGGGAGACAGCCTAAACTAAGGTGTCAAGAGCACAGCCTAATTTGCACATGCCATTCCCTCTGCTAGAATGGTCTTCACTTTTTGAACTCAGAGATGGGAAATGTTTCTTGACTTCTCTGTGCAAAACAGGCCTCCCTAAATCATTCTCCACGTTGGCTTTATCAGGAGTTCAGTTGCTTTATTTGTCTGGTTTTGCTTTCTGCTCCACCAGGAGGGCAGAGACCAAGTTCATCTCATTCATGGTTGCATCCCTAGGTTCTCAAGAGGGGCCAGCATAGAGTAGCTGCTCAACACATAGCCATTCAACAACTGTTTATTGGGCAACTCCTATGTGCACAGTTCTGGCAGTTTGGGATACATCAGTGAACAAAACAGAGACTACTGACTTTGAACATAAATGAATGGGAAAACGGGGAAGGAAAGGGAAGTGAGGGAGGAAGGGAAGAAGAACTTTTAAAAAGAAAATACCTTTGATTTGTAAGGTGGGTTAAGAGAGAGTATGACTGAGTTCACAAGGACTCAGTGCTGGGGGAAGTGTGCACAGACGGAGAGAGAGCAGGGTCCACATGCCGGCTGCAAGAGGCCACACGCATGCGAGTGTGACGTGGGCCCTCACCGGCCGCTCGATGAGCTCGATGCAGGGCTGCAGGTCCAGCCCGAAGTCGATGAAGTTCCACTCGATGCCCTCGCGCTGGTACTCCTCCTGCTCCAGGATGAACATGGTGTGGTTGAAGAGCTGCTGCAGCTTCTCGTTGGTGTAGTTGATGCACAGCTGCTCGAAGGAGTTCACCTGAGCACGGGACAGCGAGGGAGGCCCCGTGAGCGTCACGGAGGAGGTCAGAGGGCTCGGAGTCCCCTCCGTAGAGAGCCCCAGGGCTTGACACCCTTTCCACAAGAGCCTATTCCGTCATTTCGGTACCCAGAGAGGGCTTAGGCTCCAGCAAAGGCTGCCTAGCGTTCACAGGGGCTGGCAGAATTTACCAGTTCCCATGCCGCAGGGTCTGCATACACACTGTTTTAAGGATGCTTATCTCCTGCACCTGCGCAATGATTTGTGGAAAGAATAATAAGGTAGAATACTTTATCACCCTCATTTTGCAGATATAGAAACCGAGACTCAGAGGAGGAGTAATTCCATGTAGATAGATTTTGGATTATTTGTCAATCTCAAGACTTTACGTTTCATTGAGAATTTCCCCCAACCCATGGGAGTGAGATCCGGTAGCCACGAGACATGACATGAAGGAAGGCAAGACCCTCAGAATAGTGCCTGGCTCTGAGGTGACCATGCAGCCCTCCTATGGTAGGAGCTGATGAGACTCAGTACCAAGATTTTGACTGGAACTGCTGGAAGTGGTTGGGACTGGCTGGAACTGCCAAGGTAGCTGAGCAGCTGTTGAGAGCTGGGGCAGCTATCTTGCCACCACGAGGGGAGCCTGCTCGAGAATGGAGCCAGAGTGGAGGACGGTAGGGGGAGACGGCGGGAGATCAAGTCCCGCGTGTTGGACTCAGCTGTACCTCCGGCCTTCTCTGTTTCACAAACCAGCACATTCCCTGTTGAATTCGTCTCAGCCAGCCTCGATGATCTAACCTTAACTGGACAGCCTCCCGCCCTACAGCAGCCATCTGCCTGCCTTTCTCCAAAAGAATGAGTTCTCCAAGGGGAAGCTTCTTCATCCCAGAGAGCCAAGTCCGTGTCTGTTGTCATCCCACCAAACTGTACCTCAAAGATCTCAAATCCAGCAATGTCCAGGATTCCCAGGAATGAAGCTCCTTGCCGGTGCGTCTTGTCCAAGGCCTTGTTCACACGGCTGAGTATCCAGCGGAAAAGGCGCTCGAAAGTGGCCTTGGCCAGAGCCTCTATGGCAAAGTCTGCCTGTGAGGGAGAGGGGAGCACAGTTACAGCATGAGAACCCAGGGGATGAGTCAGGTGTTTGATTCTTCTACTTATAGTAAGTCCTTAAAAAACAAGCAAACAAACAAGGAAACTACGCCATCTCTGAAGCCAGTAACAAGTAGCAGTAAGGAACAGCGTGGTCAGATCTACGGAGTGACTGTGTGGGTAAGTCAACCCTCCCTGGCAGAGAGACCTGGAACAGAGGGGAGCCTTTTCCATCCCAGGGGCCAGTTGGGGGCGGTCGGTCCTGCCTCTGGAAAGGGTGCACAGTCATTTCCAAAGACAAATCTTTTACGTCAGACCTTGTCTCTACAACTAAGAGATCAAGATGAGGTCGTGAGTGAATGACTCTGCTGTTCTTGGTCAGTCGTGTATTCTTAAAACCTGACATGGACTTTGAATAGTCTAGTGTTGGACAGGTGAGGAATAAAGACATGGACAGATGGGGGAAAAGATGGATAAATAGATTGCTCACGTGTAAGTGGATGGATGTGTGAATACCTGCATGGAAAGATGAATGAACTGATGGGTAAGTGCATAGGTGGATAGACGAATACAGGGATGGAAGACGATGGATGGACGGGCTAAGGCAGATGGATGGGTGCACGGATGGACGCATGGACGAACGGATGAACAAATGGATGGGTGAGTGGATAGTGGACGGATGAACAGATGGATGCAGGTTCTGCAGGAGTAAATGGCAAATGCACCCTTACCTGTTCTTTTGTCTGGGCTTTCTGTACCACATCCCGCCCGACTTTGATGCGTGGGGTAAGGATGCATCTGGTGAAATCTGTCACATTAATTCCCGCGAGGTGACAAACTTTCTGAGCAGCTGGGTAGAGAAAAGAAGAATATTAAGTGCATCACAAAGAGAAGCCTTGGAAAGAAAGGCACATCCTGTGGGATATTTGTGGTTTGTATATACATTGTTTTGTGTGCGTGTGTGTGTGTGTGTGTGCGTGTGTGTGTGTGTTTGAGAGATGGAGCATGATCGTAGTGAACACAGCTTAAAAAGTGCTAAAAACTGCTGCCATTAGCGACCTCACCCCAGTGTCTTGCTAAGAGGCAATGACAGGAGTGGGGAGGAGGTACGCTCCTGCTGGGGCGTGAGGTCAGAGGGCTTTAGGTTCCAGCCCTTGCCCTCTTCCCACCTCCCAGCCACGTGGTTTTGGAAAAGCCAAAAGCCATTCAACTTCCTGGAGCCTTGTTTTTCTTGGCTTATAAACAGAGTCACCTATCAGTATCCTCTGGGGCTGGAACAGGGTTCAGTGAGGTACGGTTGAAAGTGCCTGACACATAGTTAACTATTCAATAAATATTCGTTCCACTATTCCAAGATGAGTGTTGCAGCATTGTTTGTAGTGATAAAATATTGGAAACAACTTC
>PVKM010043759.1:0-12432 GCA_004027735.1 Carollia perspicillata | reverse complement strand
ATTTTTGGTGATACTTGCCTTTATATTTTCTTATATTTTGATATTGATGATGCATTTTTTTCCTCTCTCTCTCTGTTTGTCTCCTCTTGATCAAATTTACTATGGGTATATCTTTTTTATTAATGTGATGTTCTCAATATCACAAAAGTACAAATGTCCACATATCTTAATACATTTTTAAATATTCCCTTATTGTTAATACGTAAGAATGTGTGAATGTGGAATATTACAATAACCATATTAGGTCATTCTAAATTCCTTCTATGCAGGCATCCAACATGGAAATATAACATTTAAATTTAGTTATATTGAACCAAACACAAAAGGTTTTAAGAAGAGCATTAATATTCATTTCCAATTTGAAGATTAAGAATCATAGACTAAGTAATACTTCTGCTCCAGTGGACACCAATGTGTCTTAATAAAGCAAGCACTGAATGGAACTAAAGTTAGTATAGTAGTCCCTCCATTTAGCTGCAGTTTTACTTTTTATGATTTTAATTATTTGCAGTCAGCCTTGGTCAGCAAATAGTAAGTTAAAAATTCCAGAAATAAACAATTAGTAAATTTTAAATTGAACTCTGTCCTGAGCAATATAATAAAATCTTTTGGGTGTCCCTTTCTATCCTTCCCAAGATGTGAATCATTCATTTGGTTCAGAATATTCACACTGTAGATGCTCCCTGCCCATTAATCCCCTAGTAGCCATCTCAGTTATTATAGTCACTGTCATACATTACAGTGCTTGTGTTTAAGCAACCATATTTTACTTAATAACGTCCCAAAGCACAAGAGTAGTAATGCTGGCAATTTAGATATGCTAAAGTCATGGCTCAATAATCCAGGATCACCCAAAGTAGATGATCATTTTTCTTGTGGATGGTCAAAATGTCAATAATTGCCAAACACTATATCACATGTCTACATCATTCACCTCACTTCATTTCATCACACAGACATTTTTTTCTTTTTTTTTATTTTAATTGTTGTTCAAGTACAGTTTTCTGTCTTTTACTCCCATGCCAGCCCACCCATCCATCCCTCCTCCCTCCCTCCCATTTCCACTCCCCCTAGTTTTTGTCCATGTGTCTTTCATACTTGTTCCTGTAAACCCTTCCCCTTTATCCCTGAAATTCCCTCCCCTCTCCCCTCTGGACACTGACAGCCTGTTCTCTATTTCAGTGTCCTTGGCTATATTTTGCTTGTTTGATTGTTTTGTTGTTAAGGTTCCTATTAAAGGTGAGATCGCGTGATATTTGTCTTTCACCACCTGGCTTATTTCACTTAGCATAATGCTCTCCAGTTCCATCCATGCTGTTGCAAAGAGTAGGAACTCCTTCTTTCTTTCTGCTGCATAGAATTCCATTGTGTAAACGTACCACAGTTTTTTGATCTATTCATTTACTGATGGGCACCTAGGTTGCTTCCAGCACTTGGCTATTGTAAATTGTGCTGCTATGAACACTGGGGTGCATAGGTTCTTTTGGATTGGTGTTTCGGGGTTCTTAGGGCATAATCCTAGCAGTGGAATTGCTGGGTCAAAAGGCAAATCCATTTTTAGTTTTCTGAGAAAATACTGTTTTCCACAGTGGTTGTACCAGTCTGCAATTCCACAAAGAGTGCACTAGGGTTCCCTTTTCTCCACAACGTCTCCAACACTTGTTGTTTGTTGCTTTGTTTATGATGGCCATTCTGACCAGTTTAGTACACAGGCATTTTATCACCTCACATCATCACAAGAAAAACAGTGAGTACAATAAGATATTTTGAGAGAGAGACCACATTCACATAAGTTTTATTACAGTATATTGTTTTATTATACTCTTATCCAATTTTATCATTGCTTATAGTTAATCCTTATTGTGCCTAAAGTATAAATTAAACTTTATCACAGGTATGTATAGGAAAAATATGTAACGTTCACTACTACCCATGTTTTGGCCATCCACTGGGGGTCTTGGAACATATAGCTAACAGATAAGAGGGGACAATTGTAAAGGAAAGCCATTTTGACTAATTTGTATATCCATTACAACTATATTCTTGCATTTGAGAGAGAAGAGAAATGGGAAATAAGTTGATATTGATATACATATTTGCAAAGTAGAAGTCTTCACAGCTTTGAAATGATTCCCAGCATATCTATTATCTACAAATTATGTAGTTGAGAGAACAAAAACAAACAAAAAATCTGTGTTCTTAATATCTGCAGATACTCATATTTTTCTAAATTTGGAAAATAACCCAAATAATCAGTACAAGGTAGAGCTCATGTGGCAAACACAGGGCTCATGGGCTGAATCTAGCCCTCCACCTTGTTTTATCTGGCCTGGCACCTTATTTATACCCAGGGGCAGTGCTGAGCTCCTTGCCCCTAGTTAAGGAGTAGTTACATTTATACAGTCCTAAAATTACATTCGGCCCTTTGAAGGCAACTGCAAGGCTGATGTGGCCCCTGGTGAAAATGAATTTGACACCCCTGAAGTGTAAGGGAAAAAAACTATGTTGAGTTAATGTAAAGTTTTTGGGATAACAATGCATTGCAAAATTATATTGTACTCAGTAGCAATTATTATAATCATATGTTAGAATATTCATTTAAAATATTCTCACAATGATTTTTGAATAGAAACATACCCCCGTGGTGTTTTTCTTTGTTTATCTAGACCTTTCTATATAATATAAAACTTTATTCTCAGAGAGACTCTTAATTAGCCAGACCTAAATTCAGTAAATGAAAGTGGATATTTAGAAGTTCTTATAAACAACGTTGTATTTATTTTTATAATTATGAATATGATTACAGCTTACCATACATTCCAAGAATTCTATAACACTGAGAAAGAGGGGAGTAAAGGGAGAGAGAAAATTAGAGAAACATAGAACAAGTGTGAGAGAAGGGAACAGGGGAAATAAGGAAAGGAAGACAAAGGAAAAATGAAAACAATAGAGAATATTTCAATTGTGGGGGAATCAGAGTAACCAAATATTGACAATAATCTGATTCTTATTAAAAATTCAAACTGGAGTGTCAGTTTTTATTTAATGATTTATCTTCATTCCCATGTATATTAAGACTTCTATTAGCATGCATTGTGAATTTTGGCCTGTAACCCTATAAAAATCAAGTTTAAAATCATACTAACTATTCAATATTTGGCCAAAAATTTTCTTGAAACAATCAATTTATGTTTGGATCTATCTTGGCTGAGTTTATATTTTGTAGTCTACATTTGTCTTTTATATCATAATTTACCAATTTAACACAAGATACTATGCTTATAAATCTATTTCTATTACTATGACAGTATCTTACTCTTCTTATTCTTCCAGTCACTAATAATAAAGATCTCATTGTACTATAAAGAGAAGTACTCCAATTGTTTTCTGATGCTAGGAATGAAGGAAAATCTACAGGAAAAGTTGTTTCCTCAAAATGCACATGCTCATAAGTCTTATGAGTAGAGAGGATTATGATATGTATATTACAAGAGTATTAACTACATTATGAAGACCTGAAAGTGTTAAGTCATCTGCTAGAAATGTTTTCAAACGGCTAGAACATGTGTGAATGCAGGCTATTTTGTAAGTTCAGCACATAAATTCTGTTTCTGCTTCTGCAGATGGGCAAGGTAGATAAGCTTTTAAATGGCTACTGGCAATACTGGAAGCTCAAAATAAACACTTTGGTACAAAATATGAAAAAATGTTAATTGGAAATTAATGTTAATTAAATATCTACAAAAGATAACAGCAGTTTTGCTCATTTACAAGCCAGATTTATGACATTATTATTTTTTATTTATACACAAATGAATAGGCAAGATTTTATTAATATCCAAATAAAACAATGACACAAGCAAATTTAACCAAAATTTTATTTAATAGTGATCATTCAATATGATCTCTAGAATTCATTATGTCACTAGTTTCCCTCCACCTACATATTTTTCTAATTCTTCTGATTAGGAGATTAAGATTTTGTTTCTTTTATTTTTGTTAAAAGTAGAAACAGTAAAATATCAATATTTTGGGGGACTTTACAAGGACTATCCCAAGTAAAAACTTTGCAAATAGGAAATGCAAAGTAACCTACAATGACAATAAGTGGAGATTGATTAAAGAGAAGCATATAAGAAGTTTGGAAGTAATGGAAATATTCTGTATCTTGATTTTTGTGTGAGTATATAGTGTATAAATTTCTCAAATCTCAATAACTGTACCCATAAAATAGCTCATTTTACAGCTATCAAATTCTCCATTGTTTTGCAATTGGCAGGTGTTCACTCATCTGCTGATCTACGTGTTATAAACAGCTTTACACTGTGTGGAAATAAAAGATGTCAAAGTGCCAAAGTAGGTCCAGTTAGTTTTATATAAATCATATTTCAATAATTTTGGTAATATTAAAGGAACCTTTGAAAAATAAGTGAGGTTAGAGAAGACATCCCTCAGACATCCCTGTCCTCAAGTCAGTTACTTATTCAGAGAGCCATCAATGTCTCCAGCCTCACAAAACTCTTTGCACTTGGCCTCAAGCGCTGTTTATACAACTCCATCTCTTATTATGCACCTATACAAATCCTGTATTCTAGAACATGAACTCTTTCATTCACTCTAAATAAAATATGCCTTCTTCATTCCTACCTTTTCATTCTTCATGACATTCCCTTTGTCTAAAATCATCTGCACTGAGCCAGTAAATATCTGTTCATCAAGTTCTCATATCTGAAATGCCTTCTATCTCATGAAACCCCCTTGGAACTCCAAAGATGAGTTTTTACTAAAACTTCATATGTAAGATTTAATCTCCATTGGTCTTCTATATTTACATTTATTTTTATTGGCCTTTATTACATGCCTTATTATTCTACCCGAACTTTAACCTCCCTAATCTTGGGTAACTCATTTTATAGCTATCAATTTCTTCATTATGTTTTGCATTTGGTAGGTGTTCACTCATTACCAGCTGATTGATAACCTACATGTTATAAACAGCTTTACACTGCATGGAAATAAAAAGTGTCAAAGAGCCAAAGACATATTGTTTCTACTTTTGCTGATGGGAAAGGTGGATAACTATCATTAAGGATGAAAGAGAAATGCGATGAATTAATTTGCTAGCAAATAACAACACAAGATTTATTTTTCTCATATAGTTCAGTGGAATAATGTAGATGAAGAAGGATGGAGGAAGAGATAAAAATATTGTAATTACAGTTGCCTCCAGTTTCATCATATTAATTTAGAATCCCTGGCAACTATGCTCCATAGGAGACAGAAAATGATGGATGCAGCAAATTACTGCTTCCTATAGCAACCTGGAGGTATTTCTTAAACTGATTCTTATCCACAGACAAAGCAGGGCCAGCAATTAGTGTCACTGAAGTGAAACATTTCCAATTTAATTATATCAGGTAAAATCATAAAATCGAAGTCAATTATTTATAAAACACAATTTATAACTTTCAAAAGATTGGACTGAAAAATAATTTAAGCAAACAAGTCAGTTATATATACTGGAGGATAAATGTCATGAGAAATAATGTATGTAGAGGAGCTACATTATTTGGAATGATGAGTATTCTATATACATATATTTTTATTTTGAAGAAAATTTGCAAATATATAATTGTCAGTGAATATTTGCTGAATATCTATTCTTTGTCAGAGACTGTGAAAGGTCCTGTGGTTAAATTATAAACATGCCACAGCTCCTTCTTTCAAATAAAGTTAGTGGGTGATTGAAAAGAATGAGAAATATTAATAAAAGGTGGTAGAGTCCAATTGTCCAAGTAAGTCAATGATATGGAAGCAGATACAAGAGGCTGGAGAGTAAATGGAGTGTGAGGGAAGTCATCACAAAGTAGGTAACATAGAAATGGTTTTCCCAATGGCAAATGAGACAGGCCTGGTACAGGGAACAGTATGTGCACAAAGCACAGACATGCAATATCATATTTGCTTAAAACTTATTTGTAATCCTTTACTGATTTGTGTTGCAAATTGAGCTAAGCTAGCTTTGATCACTCAAAATCTTGAAGCCCTTTCATGTGATTATTGATAGTTTCTAATCTGGGGAGAAGTGGGGAGCTATGCGGCTCTTCTTACCTACTGTACTTCCAGCTAGTATGTTAAGATGAATCTAATGCTTGGCCCATAGTTTGCTACATATGAAATCATTTATTTATCATCACGCACAAAACTGGCTATTTTGGGAAGCTCAGCTTGTTGCAATTTTTGCTCATCTTCCTTTTTGTTCAATAGTAAGTACTTACATGGAAAAATTCACTCCAATTCAAATGCAACAATATTCTGATGGCAGAATCAGTCAACTTTTTAGATGAATTGGGTTCAGAATTTTCCATTAAGTGAAAGAGTATATTATCAAATGGAGTTCTTGATTGAGGGTGTTGCTCCAAATATGTTAATTATCTAAGCTAACTAGATCCTAAATCCTATTCACACTGACACAGAGAAGTTTATTCATATAATTAGCCAATTTTGTGTATTAAACACTTGTAATTCTACCAAAGAAATTCTAAACTGTAATATGCAAAATATATACCTGCTTGTGCAAGTTTAGATAATGATACTTGAAGCATTTTCTGTAACTGTCTCTGGAAGATAGATTGCTTAAAGTATACTTTAAATATTAAGTAACTGCCCCTGAGTTCAGAATAAAATATTGGGTTGGTCAAAAAATTCATTTGTTTTTTCATAGGATGGCCACTGTAGTTGTATTTAATTTCATTCAAAACAATTTTGTTACAGTGTATTGTGACAGCTGCCAAATGAGCATGCATTTTAAAAAAATCAAAATTGGTGAATTTTTGTGTAACCACTTTAATTTTGAAGACATAGAAGAAAATACATTTCATTTTGGGCATATTATGCTTTATTATTTCAAGAAAGATAAAAATGCAACTGAAATTTAAAAGAAGATTTTCGCAGTGTATGGAGGTGCTGCTACAGATTAAACCTGCCAAAACTGGTCTGCAAAGTTTCGTGCTGGAGATTTCTTGCTGGACGATGCCCTACAGATAGAACTGTTGAAGTTGGTAGCTATCAAACTGAGACATTAATTGAGAGCAATCAACTTTATACCACACAGGAGAGAGCCGGCATACTCAAAATATCTAAATCACTAAAATTATTAGTGAAAATGAAGAGTGTTCTTTATTTTACAGAAAAAAAAATTGACTTTTTGGGCAACCCAATAAAATTAACTCATAAGTCTATATATTCTACTGTTTATACAGAAGTACATTAAACTAAATAGTAGATAATAATTTCTCAATAACACAAAGTTCCTGGCTTCAAGATAGTTCACAAGTCAAATAGAAATGCATACCACTAACTATAGCATGTAATAATAGATAAACTTTGCTGATTTGACTATAGTTTATAACAAAGAGAAATGAAACATTAAAATCTTCCTTAAAAAGAAACTGAAAGTAGGAAAGATTTCATGAAAGGAGGTGGCATTTTAATTGATTTGGCTTGGTAAGTGGTATTTAAACAAGGAGAAAAGAATATTTCATACCGGGGAATAAGATTAATGAATCAAAAGGTGCTAAGGCTTCAAACTACAACAGTAATAGCTGAATAAGAAATAATTTTATAATACTTTTTAAATTCTCTCCCAATTTATTCAAGTATAGTTAATCAATAAAATAATAAGTGTATAAATAAATTAAATTTAAAATTTATAATGTGATGATTTGATATACATAAAAGTTGTGAATTCTTATCAAAGTCAAGTTAGTTAACACATCTATCACCTCATATAGTTATTTTTTGTGTAAGTGGTAAGAAAGTTTGAGGTCTACTCTCTTAACTATTTTCAATTATACAATAGAGCATTATTAAGTATTGTCACCATGCTGTGTATTTTATGCTCAGAATTTACTTGTAGCTGAAATTTTGCACCTTCTGACCAGAATACCCCCATTTTTCCCAACCACCTCAGTCTCTGGTAACCACCACTTCATTATTTACTTCTGTGAGTTTGACTTTATAGATTACACTTATAAATACTACTATACGGTACTAATCATTCTTTAATTTATTTCACTTATAAATAACATAAGGTACACCTTATAAAAATTTTACATGTGATTTATTGAAAATATACATGTTGAAATTAATACAGAGAATTACTACTAAATAATAATAACTTTTTTCTCATATGACACAGCAGTTCCTCACATTAAAATATATAGGTACATTTTGAACAAGCACATTGTGTACATTTGAAAAATTAGAATATTTGCTAATTTTTTTATATGACAGAGGGCTTACTTCTTGCTTAACATATCTCATTTAGGGTGAATTCAACCTAATCACAAATGTAAATTGTATATAAACAACCACTATATTTTGTTTTAAAAGCATTGATAATAGAGAAACAGTAGTTTTTATAGGAAGTCAACAACAAAAAAAGCAATTTTAAGTAATGGGAAATATTTATATTTAGCTTTTAGCTAAAATTTAGAAAAAATGCTGTTTTCAAAGTTTATTTCGAATCCTTTATGAATAGCTAATCCTGACAATTTATCCAGTCAAATCTGAGTTGCATTTAGATGATCTTTTCATTTAAAAAAACAAAAAAGGACTCTTGAAGAACAAGGTTCAGGGATCCAATCCTGCCATGGCAATGAGAATAGTTCCACGATCATTTTCCCCAGTTTAACTGGTAAAAAATATAAAAAACAAGCAAATATTCACTTCAGGACCATGGAAACAGTTTTAAGGGTGGGGTGAACTTCCCGGGGAAATGGGGAGGGGTGGAGAAGCATGGAAGACAACACAGGCAACCTGGAGGAGCTGGCATAACACACATGAAAAGCCAGCAATGCTGGGGCCAAAAATCAGAAAGGTGATAGAATGGGAGGGACACCTCTCCCACCCACTTCCGATGCTGGGGGGTTATGGGAGGGGAGCTTTATAAGGCAGAGCGTGTGCATAAATGGCAGACTTTTGCAATACCTTGGCTAGTGGGTCCGAGGCTGGAAGCTGAGTTCCTGAGCTGGGGACCAAGCCCGGGGGAATTCCCAGTGGTCCCTGCCAAGTGTTGGAGGACCTGCCTGTCTGGGAGTGCACCGGTTTCGGGTAGGAGTGCAGCGGGGAAGCTCCAGCGGTGGGGTTGGGGAGGTGTGGGCCCCAGCGAGTCCTGTGCCCCCTCCCCCAGTCTGGAAGCCATTGCAGGTACCGCTGGCCAGGGCCCCCACCTCCAGTACACTGAGGATAGGAGAGCCAGGCCAGTAAGAAGGTGGCAGCAGGGTGGGGAGAGGAGATTAGAGCCAGCAGGTGGCGATGTGGTGTGAGGGCAGACTAGTCCGAGGAAGTGGTTGGGTGACAAGCCCCATACTGTGCCCCGTATGCAAAGCCATGGGAAAATGCTCTGGCAGCCACCGCCAGCAGCCTGCTTGCTTCTCCAGTTGTGGGTGCAAATTGGGCATTAAGTAATCTAATATATATGCATATATATATTATATGTATATTATACGTATAATATACATATAATATATATATTAAAATATCATTTTTTCCCACTAGACTTTCTCAAGTTATTGCCTATGTGCGACATTGGTGGGACTCTGCCAGTTGTTCAGTTACAAGTCTATAACAAATGAAACATTTAATCTTATAGAAAAATCTACTTCAAAAAGTAACAACACACACACACACAAAAAAAAAAAACAGTAAAAAAATAGGTACAGAGGGAAGGCCAGGGTAAAACAGAAAGATTGAGGTGATCTATAGGAGAAGAATGGCAGCAGAAAATACAAACCCCACTGATACTGATTTCAGACTTCTAGCCTTCCAAATTATGACAAAATATGTTTTTGTTGTTTAAGCCACTCAGTTTGTTGAAGTTTGTTGAGACTTAGCAAACTTATACAGAGCTTTTTCCTGTGGCATCTGAACCACAGCCCTCTCCTTCCCTCTTCCTATCCCAACATCAGGGAAATTCTACTCTAGATAGCTATGGCCAGGAGAGGCTGGGCCATCTTCTCAGGAGTAGCAGGATGTCAACATTTCTCATCCTTCTTTCAACAACCACTTTCAGAGACTTAAATTCTGAAAGATTACAACCAAGATGTAGAGGCTTCCTTTTCTGCTCAGGCACCACTGATGGATGAAGGCTCTATCTTGGGTGCAATACATTAGGAATAATGGTCCTTGATCACCATCTCAGCATGTTTGGAAAGCAGAAAGTTCTTGTCAGTTAAAGCAAGCCCAGAAGACCAGACTTTAAGCATCTCCTGCTGTACTGAGCACCCAGTTTCTAAAGCAGGAGTTTCAGAAAGAAACACATCACTGTCCCTCCCCTCCATTCCAGATAAGTGACTCAAGAGAAGAAGGACATGTCAAGAAGTCAAAGCCTAAGATTCTCTCAAACACAGTGGAAGTGGCGAAAAACAATTAAGAGGAGACTGGTAGATTCCTTAAAGAAATTAAGCCAAAGCCAGCAAGCTTATCTGAGAGCATCAGGAAAAGAGACAGCTAAAAAGAGTCCTTTTGAAGTAAAAACAAATCTCACTGACCTCAAAAACTGTTCTTGTAAATAAACTCAAATTTAGTTGAATCAATCTGTAAAAAAATCTGTGCCCAGCGAACCATTAACTACAGTAGACAAATCAACCAGCAATTAGTGATCATGGAAAAAGAGAGTCAAAGAGGGCCCTGCCAAAGCCACTGTTACCATAGAAACCATGCTTCACATTGCTCTTGGAAAGGGGCTGGTCTGCACTAATAATACCCATTCATCAATAAACAAATAAACAAATAAAAAAAGTTTTTCCCACACATATACACATATGGGGAAAATAACCATTGTCACTCCAATATTTAAAATGTGTAGATCCCAGTCAAACAACAATAAAAATGAGACATGCAGAGAAAAGAAATTTTGACCCCATACCTGGGGGTGAAGGGGTAGCAGGCAACAGAAACTGCCTACATGAGTAGTTAGATACCTGATTTTCTGATAAAGACTTCAAAATAGCCATTATAAATATGTTCAAAAAACAGGAACAAAAAATAAATGAAGATATGATGATACTTTCTTATCAAACAGGGAACAGTTATACATAGATCCAAACATTTTAAACAGAATCAAATGGAAATTATAGAAGTCAAAGTACAATAGCTGACATACACAACTCACTAGAGGAGCTAAACAGCAGAATTGAACTTTCAAAAGAAATAATTAGTACACTTAAAGATTGGAAGACAACAGATTTTGTAATCCAAAGATCAGAGAGTAAAGTGAATAAGAAAAATGAATAGCTTCTCAGAGAAATGTAGGACACCATACAATGCACCTACATGTGTAGGTAATGTGAGTGCCAAAAGGAGAGGAGAGAGAAAAATATATAAGAAAAAAAGTTCAAGTAAATAATGACTGAAAGTATCCCAAATTTATTTTTAAATTTTAATTATACTTTTAGAAATATAATTACACATTCAAGAAGTCTAAAAAACTTTAAATATGATAAACCCAAAAAGATATTTTAATAAACATTATAGTAAAAATGTTGAAACCAATAGAAAAACAAATTTTTGTTATTAAACAACTCCAGTAAAGTTAGCAGGTGATTTCTCATTAGAAACAATGGAGGCAAGAAAAGACTGTGTGATAACACATTCAACATCCTTATGGAACTGTCAACCAAGAATTGTATGCCCAGACAAGCTGCCTTCCAAAAATAAAGAAAAAAAAAAGACAACCCACTTTAAAAGAAATTTTAAAGGGCCCTCACTGGTGTGGCTCCGTGGATTGAGTGCCAGCCTGCAAACCAAAGGGTTGCAAGTTCAATCCCCAGTCTAGGGCTCATGCCTGGGTTGTGGGCCAGGTCCCCAGTAAAGGGAGTGTGAAAGGCAACCACACGATGATGTTTTTCTCCCTCTCTTTCCCCCTCCCTCTCTCTAAAAATAAATAAATAAATACATAATCTTAAAAAAAAGAAATTTTAAAGGACGTTAGTTTTTCAGGGTAAAACCAAGTGATCCAAAACACCAATTTAAATTCACATAAAAATACAGGTAAAGATACTTAGACAATTATAATGAACAGAAGGGATGCATATGCTAGTGTGTACTGATATAAGGAGGGGCATATAGACCATAATGAGAATATTTGAGGAGATAGAATTAAATTCATGGATTTATGGCCAACTGATCTTAGATAAGGTTGCCAAAAGTACCAGTGCAGGATCAATTAGTCTTTTCAACAGCTAGTTTTAGGGCAACAGGATACAGTTAAGTCCTCATTTTACATTGTTGAGAAGTTCTTAGAAACTGATTTTTAAGTGAAAAAACATAAAACAAATTTTACCATAGGCTAGTTGATATTTATAAATAAAAGTTAATTTCCTATGGCATACTTCTGGATACAAAAACATCATCAAACTTCTAAATAAA
>PVKM010043758.1:0-12439 GCA_004027735.1 Carollia perspicillata | reverse complement strand
TCCCATTACCATTTATTTCCCTTGTACTCCCCTCCCTCACAACCACCACACTGTTGTCCATGCCCAGGAGTCCTTGTTCCTCCATCCCTCCCCCCTCTCACCTCCCCACCACTAACTGTCATCTGTTCTCCATCTATGAGTCTGTCCCCACTTTGCTTGTCAGTTCAGTGGGTTCGTTAGATTCCACCTATGAGTGAGATCCTATGGCATTTGTCTTTCCCTGACTGGCTTATTTCACTTAGCATAATGTACTCCAGGTCCATTCATGGTGTTGTAAAGGGTAAAATTTTCTTCTGTTTTCACAGCTGGGTAGCATTCTCTTGTGTAAAGGTCCCATAGTTGTTTTATCCACTCATCTACAAGTCTTAATAGTTTTGTGACCTTGGGAAAGTTTCTTAAGCTTTTATAGGTCCAGTTTCTTCATCTGTGCATCATTAGATCATTGTGTAGAACATCAGTATCATGACAACTATAAAGTGCTTAATGAAGGCAATTATTTTTAATACACATCACATAATTTAGCAAAAAAGTGAACTTGAACTGAACAGAACTGGAAGTGCCTTATTAATATTTTTATCCCTTAAGACTCTAGTAAGAGTTGTACCCCAAAATATGAAAAAATGAGTATTTCAAAGTTTAAGTAAAAGAGATTTCTTGTTGGACTTCTCAGAACTTTAATTTGCAATTATGTGTATATGTCCTTTAAAGAGTGGTTTAAAAAACAAATTTAACTTTAGTTTTCTATTCAAGATAACACTGTAAAAACATTGCTTCAACTAATTAATAATTCAGTCATTAACTCAGATTGTCAATTGAAGACACTGGTAAAGAGGTGCTAAAGTTTCTGTTTCAGTTTGCACATGAAGGAAAGAAAAGTTGAAAGATTAAGGCCTTTGAAAGATTAAGATATTCCTGGGACCTAAAGTGAGTTATTTAGAAACATTCGGAAAAATACCATTTTTACAGGAACATTTTTCTAGCACAATAATCTTGATCTTTTGTTCATGTTCAGTATTTTCTACAATTTTGTGGATTTTGTGTTTTGATCCAAACACAAATATTTTGAGGAGGTCAAATTCTGGCCAAACCTTTGGAGATGATTCTTGAGTCTCTGTTCTATATTGATATCCTTATACTTGAGCATCGTGACAGAGACGTATGGCAAATACCTGCATCTGTCTACATTCTACATTATTTTCTCCAAGGCTCTTTTAAGGCATAGGTTTTTCCACAATTTTAAAAACGTATATTTGTTAACAGTGACTCATAGATTTTTTTTGTCCAAGACAAGAAGTATTCCTACTTAAATAATACTTTAAGTATTCCTACTTAAAGAAAATTTAGATTGACTAAAAAAAAGAAAAGAAAAGAAGTCCCTCACCCGGCATATCATTGTTCCGAAATCATGATATAAAGGACCAAAAGATGTATTACTTATAGTGAAATTTCTTATCGGCCTTGCTGAGCATGGAATCAAAAGTTTGGAAGGACACGTGAGATGTCTAGTTCAGTGTTCTCCTAAATTGTGTCTTTAGGAACATCAGGGCTTGGACATTCACATTTTTCACGATAATTTATTATTTTTCTTCCTTTGAGGAGAAGTAGTTAGTAATCGTGTGTGTGTATAAAATATTTTAAGGGTCAAGAAAATAGGCAGGAGGAATTCCTCCGCCCTCGCCGTCCCCTCCCGCAGCCCTTCTGGCCTGCGGGCTGCCCTTCCCTCCCGCACGGCTTGCCTTGCCCTGGACGGCTCTCTTGCTTTGCTGGCTTCTCTTCTACTTCCTAACTCTGATGTGTTGGGCTCACACCTTAGACCTCTTCTCTATCTGCTCTCATTTGTAAGGTGACCTCACTTTAGCTGTATGACTTAACCTTTCATCTCTATGCTGACAAGTCCTTAGATCAACGATTTTCACCTGGGGGGCCTCAAGAATTTTTCAAACATGCACTACCGTACCGTTTAGTCAGGGGTACTGACCTCTCTTCCTTTTGATGGTCAAATACAAAAGTGACAACAGCAAACACAACAATAGCCATCTGGTGTGAATGAATCAAAATTATACCTATTTTTTTTGGCAGATTGGCCAAAAAACATGTTTCTGGTGTGCTGCTGAATTTTAGTAATTAGTTTATGCGTGCCATGAGATGAAAAAGTTTGAAAATTGCTGCCCTGGGTTATATGTCCTGCCCAGACCTCTGGCTTGAACACCATACTTGTCTGGCTAATTATCAGTTAGTTCGCCTTTCTACTCTGTTTATTAAGTGTCTCAAACTTAAAATGTCTGAAACCCAAACCCACTGTTTCCATTGCTGCTGCTCCCTAGCATTGTAATCTACAGAAGTCAAATTACACGTGAGTCTGTAATTGGCATCGCCCCATTCGATATGAGTGAGTGCCATAGCTCCATTTAGGACCCAGGGTATACATAACGGATACTGAAGTCTGCATCAGGAGTGGTCTGTTCTCATTTGCAATCTAACAGGGGATGTGCATGTGGAGTCTCCATTGTGAAATCAGTTTTATGTAACAGCAAACATATTCGTGAAATAGAAAGAATTACAAAAAGAGTCTGTGGTTGAGAGCGTTAGAAATAAAGCCCACCTCTCAGCTCCCCTCAGTCCATTACTTAAGTGGAACTGTGTACCAGTGCCTTGGAATGCATGTGTTTTTTCCTTTCTCTTTGAGTGAAACTTAGCTATTTTTAGTAGTGTGTAGGAGGGGTGTGAAATTTAATAACAAATTATTTTTAACAGGAGGGTACTTACTCATTTGTCATGTTTGGAATAAGTTATGTTGCTAGGGCAAAATCTGTTGAATTTCCAGGAGCTTTTTCTCACACAGGTAGGTCCAGAAATCATCAATTTTATCTATGTGTGGTCACTAATTATCTCCAGATGTGGGGTTATTGTCTCATGCGTTATTTTTGCAGTTTCCACGTTTTTGTAACAATGGCAGATGAAACATCTATGAGTCACATGTGCCTAACATGACGGGCACGTTGTCAATCAGGATAGAGTTTCATTTTTAGGGATGAAGGTGGGAGAGAAGGAAGAACGTCGCATTTGAAAAATGGCATCTCGCTTTTTGCAGTTTTCCAAGAATTCATCTTTAGCCTTGTTATTCACACATCTCATCTTCCTTTCATTCGACAGTCACTAGAGAAAGATGGCAGCATTTGCTCTGATTTAAATAATGCAGTAAGTAGATGTGCTTCATGAGTAGAAAAAATAGACCCTGTGTTAACAGGAAAAGAAGCCATTACCTAATATAATCCTTCTCTCCTTCTTTGGTTCTTACATTTGGAATAAAAACAGGCCCTTTTCTGAGACAGTAAGCAGTGTTAGAAATTTGCACACACTTACTATTTTCACTCCGTGTTCTCAGGGTTGCTCAGAATCCCTCCTGTCTGCCCATTTGGAGGCCACTGCTGTGTTTCACACACAACAATGGTGCTGCAGCTGTCAGGGCGCGCAGCCGCTTCCCACGGCCTCAGTGGTCTCCACGGCTACACGTGCGCCCCTGTGCTCACCCCTGCACGTCTGACAGATTTCAAGCCCAGGCTGCACCCACACAGTTTCTACTTGTGACTGCTTATGAAATCATGATTCCGAACCTCGTTTATTGACTTTTTTTTTTTTTTTTAAGTTGTGAACAGGTGGCCAGACTTCATAGCAACAACTGGAGGGCAGAGATTACTTGGTGGCTTGGAGAGGGACCAAGACACTCCTGAGCCCAGTTTCTCTAACATCAACCCTATTTCTTAAGAGGCAGCGTTCAGTTCGGCTGGTGCCACCCGGAGCAGCGCAGGGCGGGGCAGGGCTGGAAGGATTCTAGAAGGGTTGGGTCTCTGGGAAGAATCCACACCTTACTCCGGGGAAGTAGCCTCAGGAAGTGGATGCCCGATAAGGTAATCACCCAGTGAGTCGCATTTTTTCTTTTTCCTGAGTAATAAAGGTGGAGGCTAATTCTGGGTCAAGAAAAGGGACTCTATAGGGACCACAGGGTTCAGGATAGAGAGAAGGCTGACTGTGTGTGGCAGAGAGGAAACTGGGCAGAGCGGGAAGCTACGCCTGGATCCCTGACAGCGTGCCGGATTCCTTGTTAGCCAGAGAAGCTTGGGGTGGTGGCAGGTGGAGCAAACTTCTCATGGTACCTGGGGCAAAAATACTTCTACTCTGTCAGAAATTCCAGCAGGAGTTTTAAATCACATGTTTCCTCGATGGTTTGATAAGATAAGTGTGTTCGATGTTTACAGAAGTCGGCTGGATGGGTTGGGAGCTGGAATCTGGGAAGGCAAGATGCTTTTGGAGCACAGAAATTTCAGTTCTGAGGGTATTAGCACATTGGGGCAGAACAGGAGGAGATGGGACCTTGCAGAGTTGCAAGCGAGGAAGTTGGTACTTTGAGGAAAAAAGGGTGTATGGAGCCTGGGAAGGGAACATAAAAAGAGAAGTGGGATTCCGTTTCAGACTCTGTAAAGCTTTAACTTACTTTGGGGAAGAGCTCCTCCACCTCTCTCCGTCCTTGACCTGCTGGACGGGCTTGATCAGTGAGAGGCTGTAGGTAACTTAGGCACGGACCCTTGACTGCCTGGCTGCCCTTGTCCGGACCTGTGGCTGCCTCCTGGGATACAGCCATGAGTCAGGTACGGTCCCAGCTCTCTGCACTCCACCAGAAGGGACGCCAGGGACATCAGTGGTGGGTACAGGCATGAGGGCCTGCGGTTAGGTCTTTGATAAACAGAGACATTTGGAAATATATTTGATGAAGGCCTAGATCACAATTGGCTGTACCAAACTATAACGAAACTCTAGTCTTGTCCTTTAAGGCTTTCTTCCCAAACGATGCTTTCAGATATGAGGGAGACAGATTTTGGCCACGTGGGCACACTTAACAATTTTTTTCCCCTCAGATTTTGAACTTTTGGAAAATTTAAGAGTGTTGGCTGAGGAGCAGCCTGTGACAGACAAGGGACGGGTGAAGAGGGCTGGCTTGGTGCCAATGTGGATGTTTGGTCAATAACAGTAATATGTCATACCAGGTTGCCTTGCCCTTTATTTGCTGTTATTCTAGAAACAATTTCTTATTCAAAGCCTTGCATGGCAAGAGGGCAAGGAAAGCATTATATGAAAGTGTCTTGAATTGTGCTTCACAGAGACGTGTCTCCTGGCAGGGGACACTTTGTGTTGGGAAACTGACCAGTCCCCTGGCTACTTCCCTTCCTCCATACTGCATGGTTGAGGTAGATAATTGGAGAATAGTCTCGAAATGTCTCCTTTACTTGATCCACCTGCATTAAGCACTTTTTAAACCTCCTCATTTAAGCCCAGTGAGAGTGGTATGCTGTTCCCAGGTGAGACTGTGGAGCCACAGAATTAAATAGCACGACCAAGTTCTCACAGCTAAGTCAAAGTGGATCCGGAATTCACACCTAGGAAGTCTGGCCTCGGAGCCTGCACTCTTGGCCAAGCTGTCTCCACGGGGAAGGCCTGCTGTGGGATCTCCCGCAGGGAGACGGAGCTCCTAAATGAATTCCTTTTCCCTGGTTCTTTGGCTAGCGCTGGTACTCCTTCATCGATAATTTGTGCTAGTATTCTAAAATAGCTGTGAATAAAGAACGGGTCAGACCTAGAGCTCTGGGGTTCTTCTCAGTCCACCCAACAGCCGTCAGGATAGGATGGTGCAGATGGAGGCGTTTACTGACCCGCTCACGTGTGAGTTGCTGGCTCTTTCCTTCCAGGTCTGTTCTGAGGTCATGTATCTTCTGGCCCTCTGTCAGGTAGTGAAGAAATTACCAGAGCTTTTCCATTAACGGACTAGAAAATTATATCTATGGTATACTTGCTACTTCTTAAATATCAACTGCAATATTTAAAAACTAGTATATGTAAAGTACAGTGTAGGGGCCATAGGCAATATTGTACTAACATGCAGGGGCCAGGTGGGCACTTGAAGTATCGGGGGGATTGCCTTGTGAATTATATGGTTGTCTAACCACTATGCTCTATGCCGGAAACTAATATAAAGTAATATTGAATGTCCACTGTAATTGAAAAAATGAAAACTAGTGTATGATCTATGGAGAAGGCTGGCAACATTTTCAACATAGTCATTTTTCAAACTATTAGTGTTTCATCTCTATACTTTTTCATGTTAAATTTGAGTTTCAAGGCTGGCTTGGAGTCTTTGGTCACTGTATTTCAGAACTCTGCTGGGAAGTAATTTTATTGTAGAGAGTAGCATTCAATCTTTGTATTCCGTGTTTTGAAGTTGGTGTTTGTTTTTGAATCTGTGCTCTTTATTGGGTTACTGATGTATGATTGTAAAGAATTCCCTTTTACTGTGATGTTCAAGGTAGTAGCTTAACAAAGAAGCCCAATTATGAATATCAATATGATTTGAGTCAAAACTCAATGTTTTAATAAGCTAATCCAATTTAATTGTTCTTTGACATCATAGGAATATTAATAGGAATCTCCTGAGCTTTTATTATTTCAGACTTTCTTTTGCTAAATTATATGACTGTAAGTTAAATAAACGTATTTGATCAATATTTGAGAGCATCCATGTGCCAGTCACTGTGCCAGACATTTTTAATAAAATATTTCTATGTGCTGGCCAGGTGGTAGACCCTGTCTTGAAGACACTTGGGATATGGCAGTAAACAAAGCCACAAAAATTCTTTTGGATCTTGGAGGAGGAGAGTCAGATGATAAATGAATGCATGCAGGAGGTGGTTATAAATACAAACCTAAAGCAGTGATGAGAGATGGGAGTGTCAGGCAGGCTGGACGCAATTTTAAATTCTGGGATCCGGCATGGGTCTGCTAGGAAGCCTCTGTGGGTAGCGCAGTGAATACGATGGGCCCTGTCCGTGCGTTATTCAGTGATTCTAACGGCTTCCTGACAAGCACTCGCTGAAGGGTTGGGACTCTGCTAAGAACCTGGGTACATTTCCTCTTAATCTATTGAACTAGAGGATCTTATCGCCACTTTCTCCAGAAGGAAACTGAAGTTCGGAGAGTCCAATAAATTGCCAAGACAAACCTAGTTTGGGACCCAGATCTGAGCCAAAGCCCATGCTCTTGAACACGGTGCTTTTGCTAAGTCCACTCTCGAAATATTTGTTACAGAGGAGTGAGCCAACTTTGGAGATAAGGCTGCCTTAATTTCGGTTCTGATGGGTTGGGCAGTAAGTTGGCTGGCTTCAGGAGAGTCTTGTGTTACCATGAGCTTCCCCTCCACCCTTGGGCCTTTTCTATTTATAAGGCCTTGGGGCTGTGCCCTGGCCACAGCAGGCAAAGACGCTGCCGGGCTACTGACTTCCAGCAGTGGATGCGTTTGCTGTGTGTCAGAGAGTGGCCTCCAATGGCTCCAGCAAATCACTGAGTCCTTGAATTCCTGGCACTGCATTTCGGCGATAGGACACTAATGTGGCTGGCTCATGTATCACTATGTTCAAGAGCATGTTATAAGTGCTCATATTTAGAAGGGAATGTAAAGTGCGTGAAAGGTTGTAGTACCAAGTTCACTGATTATTGTGCCTGTTTATGGCAGAATAGGCCATACCTTGCATTTATAGCAGTGGGAGGTGCAATGTTGTCCTTAGGTTCATTTCAGTTCAAGGTTATTTATGGAAAGAAATGGTCACAGCTGTCTCATCGATTCTTTAAAAGCTAAATTCAATGTGTGTGTACATATTTCCCCTTTTCTTTCTTTCTATGTCTTATGTGTGTTTTATATATGCCTTACATATGATGTGCATGTACACAGGGGGACCCAATAAAACCCAGAATATATTTTTTAAAAATTGCATATTTATTCTTACGTGTTTAAACTTCAGTCACCTTCAAAGTACCTTTCATTTGATCGTCAGGTAGGATAATCCTTACCTGTTTCTCCTTTTTGGAGAACAGATATGAATATGATGATTGGAGGTTGCATGATTCGTGATTAACGTCTCTGCGTAATCAGGACTTGCAAAGTACCTTTCATTTGATGCAAATACCCTTACTGAGATGTTTTTTCCACTGCCCCAAACAGTTTTTGAACTCGTCAGTTTTGAATCATTTCAGTGCTTCTGCCATTTTTTGTTTCACCTCTTCCACATCAGCAAAATGTTTCCCTTTAAAGACTTTTTCATTTGGGGAAACAGAAAAAGGTCACTCACAGTGAGATTGGGTGAATAGGGTGGATGGGGCATGGGGGTCATACCATTTTTGGCCAAACACTGCTGAAACTCAGTGCACTCATAAGTCACCCCTCATGAAATGGGCAGATGCATTGAAAGAATCTTCAAAAAAAAATTCACTGAAGCTGAACACAGCCTCTCGCAACAATGCCAGGTGGTAACTGATACAGATGGGTTCCTAGAACACTCACCTAGCAGGGAAAGCCTGCACTGCAAGGGACCTGCTCTCCTGAAGATAATTCTGGTTTTTTTTTGATCCCCCTGCATATATTTTATCTTAACAAATATACTACTTGCAGACTTTTACATGGAAAAGCCACCTTAGGAGCCACCAAGCTCAGGCTTCTACGGTCTCTCTGAATTCACGATGATCCTGCTCCAGTGCCTCTAATGACCGAAAGCACGTTGTTTTAGGGCAACTTAAATCCCTTTCATTAATTAACTCATGTCGTTGCTTCTTCAACATTGTGGTGACAGCGGCCTATTTTTGAACTGTCCCATAAACATCATGTCCTTTTATTGGTAAGGAGGAAAAAAAAACGCATGATTCTTGTAATAGAGCAAAATCTCTTTGGGGGAGAGTCACAGCTATTGTTGGAAGTTTACTTCTCAACTTCTGCAGTGTCTTGGTCTCTGACCAGGTCAGTTAGCTCGGGGAAACATGGGTGAAAACCCTCCCTGTGGACGGTGAAAAGGAGATGTCAGTGCAAAACGGCTCTTTCCCTCTCCAGTTTCCTGATCTTTTTCCTGCCATGAGCACATTTCCCCCATTTGATAGGATTTAGACATTGTTTAAAATAAATACAAAAACATGAATATAATGCATTTTAGAAACCAGACTGTACTGAATAAAATAATGTGAAAAATGCAACCTTTTCATAGAAACTGACCATTATATTTCATGAAATCAATATAGAATAATTTTTCAGATGGATAATATGTAGCCTGAGATTTCCGAACTTCCCAGGTGGTATAATATTCATAGAACTTTAGGATAAAAATGGACCTTTAGCTAATAATTAATAATTTAAAGTTCTTAGTTATTAATAGACATTTCTTCTTTTTCTTTACAGGCAGGAAGAGACTGACAGGAGAGTGAAAAATGTAAGATATGTTTAATGAATATTATAAATGGATTTTTGCTGCTTCTGCAATAAGATAGTGGGATCTAAACATACACCTGTTATACTCTGTATCCTTTTTCTAAAGAAATTTTTTGCTAGAAACCAACCAGTCACAAGCTCTGAATATGTTTAAATATGTGTAAAACTTAAATTTTTGTCTTCACGGTAATAAGAGGACAGTCTAGTGTTAGAAAGTGGTTCCTTATATGTTAGTAATGTGGTGAAGGCAAGTGAACACCCTTTAGGATTTTTAGGAGAGCAAGTCAGAAACTAGCAAGTCAGACTTGAGGGAAAAACACTGGATGTTTAAGAACTCGGGGTTATTGTACTTACATAATGTCTATGATATTCTGCATGGACTAGAAGAATTTCTAATAATATAACAGCTTATTAAAACGTAAGAGTACAGTGTCTTTAAGAAAGCTGAGAATTAGTGGTTATATGTATCCATTTTCTAAGTTTGTTGTTGGAAAAATACTGATTGCTTTAAAAGTTTACTTTGTTTTCCTCTTATAATTTTTTTCCCCTCTTCACATGTATGAATATCTGTTGGGATCTGCACTTTTGGTCTGAGAACATGCTCAGAGACAAAAACCAAGGAAGAGTAAATAATGTTTTTAATGACCCTCCTTCTAATTTAAAAGAAAAGAGCATATTTAAAAGATATGCTGTTTGAGCTTGCACTTAGTTGCTATAAATAAACTGATCTTTTTGTTTTATGGAATTTTTTAAAGGTTTTGATAACATTGTACTGGCTGGGGAGAAAAGCACAAAGTAATCCCTACTATAATGGTCCATATCTTAATTTGAGAGCATTTGAGAAGCTTTTAGGACAAGCTCTGACAAAGGTGAGTACGCCAATGTGTATGAGATGACCACTATCACTGATACTGGTTTCTCCTCTTCTGTCTCTCCCTGCTTTTCTGTTTTCGTTTCACTTTTCTTCATTCTTCGCCTTCTCCTGTAGTGAATTTGGCTGCTCTGACTGTCTTTGCTTTGGTGTAGTTGGGGCTGGCAGAGAGGACGGTTAACTCTTTGCTGGCTTCCTCTGCCCCCACCAGGGAGTGAGTGAGTCTATTTCAGAGCAGTTTCCAGGGCATAGGCTCTGGGCATAGGTATTTATCTCTTAATTCTAGGAACTTGATGACATAGACATTCAGTTCCTTTCTTAGACGCTTTGTATAACCCTATGTTCGTGATAAATTCAACTTGTAGTAGAAGGTACTTTGGGGCTATTAATGTGTGGGAGCTACTCATTTTTAAAAATCTTAATACCTCTTTGTCATGGATGATTACCTCTCATGCCTAAACCTCAGTATCTCCACAACTCTACTCACTGCTTCTGTTTCCTCAAGAGTAGGGAATGCTGTTACACAAAACACGATAAGGCTTTTTTAAGGTTAGAATGCTTTGTTTTAAACACGTTTCTAGTCCTCATATCCTGGAATCGGTTTGCAGCTTTTGGATGGTCAAGGTCAGTTTGAGGAGAGCCGATGCCAGGTCTGACTGTAGTTCTGCCAAACCTTCATTTGTGAGATCTGAAAGGGAAAATCAACTTCTCTTAGGGGATACTTATCTAGAGGAATTTGCAGTGTTCAGAGCAAAATATGTAGTCAAAATAATATGCTAGTTGTAGTTGCTCTTTGGGTTTTCATGGTGAGTAAATGATAGGTACCAGTACGGCATTAATTAGGTTCTGGCACATTGAGGATGCAATAAATGTTAGTTGTCGTGAATGGAAGATAGAGATTTTAGACCAGGATGAAAATGATCACATGGCTTTACATCTCCTGTGATCCTTAGTTTTGCCTGAGTTCAGCCACATACATTGTAGAAAGATGGTATTATGTAGCCTAGGAGGTTCAGGTCTTCCTTTTTGATTTTTATTATTTTTGAATTGTAAAGAGTTTATAGCATTCTACTCAAATTCCTTGAAACAGTTAATTTGGGTAAGAGTTGAGATATTATCGTGCACAAGTATTGTACTCGGTGTTGGGAAACCACTCACACAAGGCAAAGAGCCCATCCTCATAGAGCACTGTTGTCCTTGGAGACAGACGAGCAGGGAAGTCAGTGCAGTGAAGCGGGTACGACTGATGGAGGAATGTGCAGGGGGCTTTAGGCATGATCAGAGCTTTGTCTTGGTTATTTCAGCTAGGAAAACATTCTGGTAGAAGTAACATGGGCCCTGGTTGGGTTGCTCACTTGGTTGGAGCATTGTCCTAGTACACCAAGAGGGTCGTGGGTTCGATCCCCAGTCAGGCACATACCCGGGTTGCGGGTTCAATCCCTGGTCATGGAGTGTACGAGAGGCAACTGATGGCTGTTTCTCTCTCACGTTGAAGTTTCTGTTTCTAATCCATCCTTTTTCTCTAAAATCAATAAAATCAGAGCCTCAGGTGAGGATTTAAAAAAATGTTAAAAAAAAAAAAAACAGCAATATGGGACTTTGGCTTCTGCATTACTCTTAATAGCCCTTGGTCCTTTTTATGGCAGTTGGACTGAGTCTGAGTAATCCTGGAACGGTCTTTGTGCTGAGAATGCTTTATTTATTAAAGGCTGTTTTCTGTCACCAGGGTCCAATTGGTGGGAGTAGGTAAAAATTTTTGAGTTAAAAACTATAGCTGTGGTTTCATTCCATTATTATAGAGTGCGGATAGCTGTAAGAGGTGTGTAACTCTATGACCTGTTTTGCATCTATTCTGTTAAAATCAAAACCATTGTGTTCATCAGACTTTCCAACGTAAGTAAATAATGCTTAAGGCCAACCCAAGATATCAGCTAAAAAAAATACTCTGGGTAAACTGTTGCACCTGAGTCACCCTATGAGTTGGAGGTGACTCAGTTAGGTGACTTGTCAGAGTGAAGTCCTACATAACGAGGCACCAAGTTCTTATGTAACCGTGGTAGCCTGTTATAAATAACTTTAACATTATGAGGTCGAAAATCATCTCGCTGTGTGTTGAGGGCCCTAAGGCTATAACAGGCATGTCTAAGAAACCTAATGGATCAAAAGATTCACTTAACGTTTTTAATCTTTTTATATTTTGACACATATCTAGATGGTACCAGCCTTAGGCCCCACTTCCCCATCTGCTTGGGATGGGGTACGAGGTAGCTGCG
>PVKM010043757.1:0-12433 GCA_004027735.1 Carollia perspicillata | reverse complement strand
GAAGTATTCCAAGTCATGAAACACAAGGACCTACATCCAAGACTGCTCTATCCAGCAAAACTTTCATTCAGAATGGATGGGCAGATAAAGTGCTTCTCAGATAAGATCAAGTTCAAGGAGTTCATCATCACCAAGCCCTTACTATATGAAATGTTAAAGGGACTTACCTAAGAAAAAGAAGATACAAATATGAACAGTAAAAGGACAGCAAATTCACAGTTATTAACATCTACACCCAAAACAAATGGAACTGGAAAGCATTATGCTAAGTGAAATAAGCCAGGCAGTAAAGGACAAATACCATATGATCTCACCTTTAACAGGAACCTAAGCAACTAAACAAACAAGCAAGCAAAATATAGCCAAAGACATTGAAATAGAAAAGGGGATGACAGTATCCAGAGGGGAGGGAATTTCAGGGAAAAAGGGAGGGGATCATAGGAACAAGTATAAAGGACACATGGACAAAAACTAAGGGGGGTGGAAAGGGGAGGGAGGTGAGGAGCACTGGGGGGTGGTCTGGGATGGGAGTAAAAGACAGAAAACTGTATTGAAAAACAATTAAAATAAAAAAAAATCTCATTGTGGCAACAACCTTCACTCAGTCTAATCATTCAGCTAATATCCCGTGCCATTTCATGGTCTAATAGCCCAACATTCTCCTTTGTGTTAGGCAGGCAAGGGCATCTCTTGGCTGCTTGACCCAAAACAACATTTCGTAATACCCAGACAGAAGATTTAGGTCTTAGCAATGAGGAGGATTAAATGATATCACAAGGACCCCAGAGATACACCAAAAAAGTTACTATTTATAATTCCATTACAAAGGATTAACTAGGAAAAGGAGGCAATTCTCTTAAGTGTAAAGAATCTATTGGATACCTCCTTTAAGGGGTCCCACTTTGGTAATGAAGGTGGTGAAGTGTGAGAGGATTATAAAAGCCTATCTATTTCAGTATTTTCCCTTCCTAACGAGGATCCTCATTGTGGCTACTCATTACACTGCCCAGAACATAAACTCAGTTGGGCTGTCAACAGGAAAGCAACCAGTGGCCTCTCCATGTGGCTTGGGCCTCCTCACAGCATGGTAGCTGGACTCAGAGAATGACTGTCTCAAGTGCAAGCTCTCTAAGAAGCAGAAGTAGCTAGTCCTCTTGCAGACAAGGCCTGCAATAGGCCCAGCATCACTCTGTCACATTCTACTGGCTAAGCAGCCCCTGGGCCAGCTCAAATTGTAGGGTAGAAAAAAGAGAGTGACAGAATATGCAGTCTTCTTTAATCCACTGCACACAGTGAGGCCAAGTAGATGAGAAATTTCACTTAGAGCAAATGTGGGGTCAACCTATATCAGGGCTGAAGCAATAGTTTGATGCTGATGTCATCCTTTTTGCTCTGCTTAGAAAAGTAACAGTTTACTCTTTACCGGTAATTCATAATTTTACCAGGATGTGCTGAAGTGTGTGTCTTCTTTCATTAATCACATTTGGAACTCTGTGAGCACTTTTATCTTCAAACCAAGCCTTTTGACAAACGAGCAAATTTTTCAGTTATGTGTGTGATTAACTCCCTTCCATCTGTTCCCTCCACTCCATCTGGAATACCTATTAGTCTCACTTAAGTGTCCTACATCTAGCCTCCAAATCTTTTTTCCTTGTGATTTCTATTTCTGTATTATTCTTTCTGTTTTGAGAGAGGTTTTTTCATTTTGTACTTTATCTTCCCAGCCATTAACTCAGTTGTCAGCAAAGACTATTGTCTTTTTTCAGCTTGACTAGTCATTGGGACAGGAGTTGTGTGTGTGTGTTGGCATGGGGGAATAGGCCCCACATTTAACATTTTTTTAAATTTCCCAATTAAAATGTGAAAAAGAAAACATTTAAACAGGGATGCTCTCTGCCTATCAGGTATTGTGTATGTGTGTGTATAACATGCATGCAGAGATTATTTACATGTGGCATTTATGAAAGATTGTATAATGGACATTTTCCCCTTTTGCCATTTTTAGAAAGCTATGCCCTTCAAAACTGATCACAGCTTCTCAAAATGCTTTTTAATATAATTAACATGAATGATTAATGTTTTAATATAAAATATAATCTCTTAAAGATGTATATATATCTGATAAGAACAAAATAAGTACCTTCTCACATAAGAGATATTACATTTACTCCTCAAAAAAGGAAAAATTATAATATTTTAATAGAATTGGAAGGATACAAAACAGATAGGATGACCAAAATTATTATATACATGCTCCTCGAAGATTAATTCTGTGTGTGTTTCCTCACTTCTGAGTCTCTACCTATAATTGCTTGCCTGTACATATGATCTGTTTATTTGTTGAGTTGCTGACAGTAAAAAGAGAAAGTATATGTAGGTTAAATGACAAAAGTAGTAACAATCACCAACTAAAGGCCTCTTCTTCTCAAAAGGTGAAGTTGGGCCAGCAGTAGTAGCAACACCTGAGAACTTTTTAGAAATGCAAATGCTTTGGCCCTACACCGGACCTAAATTAGAAACACTGGAGTCTGGCCCAGCAATTGGTGTGTTAACAAGTTCCCCAGTAGAATGTGGTACATACACAGGTTGGAGAACCACAGCCCTAATCTTCGTTGTAATCAAGTAAGGTTAGGATTTTCACCTTTCTTACATACCAGGAAGCTGAGCTATTAACAATGGAACCATGGTCAGGTTTCTTGAACCCACTTCCTTTTCTACCCTCAATACACCAAATCTATTCCATTCTTTCGGAACCTCTCGCCGTTTGTATTTCCATACTCGCAGATAACCACTTAATTCATATTTGACATTGTTTAAAAATAATTTTTAAATAATTTATTCATTTAAACAAGTTTTCTATCTCTATTGAGTCTGTTCTGATTTGTTTTCCTAAACAGTTACGCATAGCCAAATGTCTTATTCATCACTAAATATTTTTATTCCTTTGAACTATAATACATCATAAGTCCTTTAGTTGCCACAATAATTATTTTGCTTACATTTTTCTACTATTTTACAAAAAACTTCAAACATACAAAAAAGTGAAAGAATTATTCAATGAGAACCCAGAAGCCCACCATCTATAGTCTACAATTGTTGACACTATTCTTTATTTTCTTTATTACAAACCAATCTATCAGTTTTTGAGGCATTTATTAGTAAATTGCAGATATTAGTACACCTTACCCCCAGACACTTCAACATGAACATTATTAGCTAGGCATCAATACAGGGTGGGGAAAAAAGTGGGCTTACAAGGTGTTCATATAGACAATAGTACAATATTAATAAATAATAATACAAGAATGAAATGTTTTGTGTATTCACAGTAGTAAACCTACTTTTGCTTCACCCTGTATTTCTTTATATGTTTTATGTTTTTAAAAAGGTGTTACTTATTTATTTTTAAATTTTTGTATTGTTGTTCAATTACCATTATATTTTTTTATATTTCTCATACAGGGTAAATGCTTAAATCACAAACTGTTCAATTTGATATGGTTGGCAATAGGCAGCTTGAGTTTGAATGCTCCCTCTCTCCCCCGATGTCTGCCGTGACCATACATGTGGACTGAGTCTTGTATAAGGGTTCTTGTATGAGTGAAGTCCAAGGCTCTCACCATCAACTTGACCACCCAGTATTAAGCAAACAGCATATGCCCCTGTAGTGAGAACTAGTGTTACCAAGCTGTGAATATCCATGGTTCTTATTCTCTGTATTAGGAACTTCTCTGCGATTGGTTTCCTCAAGGATCTTACTGTTCAGACCCTTTGTGTGATGGACTAGATGCAAATTAGCCAACTCTAATGTATCCTGACCCTAGATATGATCAGTGCATATGCTGGCTGTGCTACCTAACTTCACAAACTGGATGTGTGTTTTGTGGATTTGTGAAACAGCAACCCTACCTAGGAAGTAGGGTGTTCTCAAGTGTGGGTACTGACAGAGAGAAATGACCAGAACTGGGAGTTTAAAGTCATAATTTATGTGTTTAATACACTCAATCTCCATAAGATGTAAAGTTCTCAGAGGATCTCCTCAGTGCCCTTCTCCCTAGGCTGGAGATGGGGGCAAGCAATACCTCTACCCCAGGGTGTTGGTGAAAACTGAGGAAGAAAAAATGTCATATCCCTTTTATGTCCAAGTGGTAACTAATGACCGAGAACTTCACTGTGAAATGTGGAGAATTTGGCATCTGTTGTTTTGTTTTAAGCCTGTGGAGGCTTGATGGAAACTTGAGACCAAGATTCTCATTTTAATATCTTATTAAATATTGCTATTCTGTTTAAACTAAAAACATTAAAGTTTGTAAAAAGAAAACCATTCATGAAGCATTTGCAAAATCGATAATCAAATATACAAAACATGAACAAACAATAGATGTAGTTTAAAATGTTAAAGGGCGTACTTATCTTGATGGCTTGGAAATTCAACTAATACTGTTATTAATAAACCCACTGACATTGTTTTAATAAACCAACATTCCTGTGAGTCATTTTGGAAGGAAACAGAAAATTGTCTTTTTTCTCAATAAATAAGAAAAAAATAAAGCTAAGAGTCAATAGCTTGTTACATTTTTCAGTGTAATGAACTCATCTTCACAATTGTCATATTTTCATTTTGAACCTGTTGTGTTACATAGATTTGAATATCTAGGTGGCACTTGATAAACAGCTTTAAGTATGCTAGTCCGAAATTGTCCATGGATGTCTAATACTCCCTTAGTTATTGATCAGAACTATGCCACTCGTCTCTGTTGTGTCTTTATCACATAGAGTAGTAGTGATCAATAATCCCATCTAATACTATGATTGCATAAAAGTTTGGTTTTGATATTTTCTAATTTTATAAAGGGTATTTGATTTGATGATCAAATGTGTTATGATCACATACATTGAAATATTGTACATCAGAAAGGTGGCCTAACTTAAATAATATCATAGAGCATATTTTACCTTCATTATTAGTTAACATTTAGCAAATTTAGCAGTAAGAAAAGGCAAAATTTAGAATAAATGTTTAGTTTACAAACCAAACCATTATATTAGTAAGAAATAAAGAGATTTAAAACATACAGTTCCAGCAAGAGTATGATGAAATAGGCACTCTGATTAAAAGTCTGATAAAATTTTAAATTTCTATGAATTTAGGAGAAAGAAAAAATAATTTTAGAATATTTATTAGAATTTAAAATTCTTATACCCTTTGATGCAGTTTTGTAGAAATAAAACCCCACAACATAAGCATATCAGTCACTTATTCTTTTCCTTTTTTGTCCTGGTATATTTTTTAAAAATTTCCTGAAGGAGGAAACTGGGCAAAGATGTGAGTGGTGAGGCTGAGAAATTTCATGGAACATCCTTCAGGGTCTATCCAAGTCCAAGAAAAATAGCTTTCATCCTGAAGATGTTAATTTTACGTTTTCCGAACTGTGAATTTCCCTGGAATGCTATGAATGAAAATGGCACTTATGCACCAAATAGTCCTTAACCACCAGAGAAGGTTTCTGAGGTAAACCTCTCTCCCCAGTCTCTGACCATATAATTTCTATATTTCTTGACATGTCTTTTAAAGGATTCCAGGGAAACAAGTGACAGAATTTCAAGAAAGAGGTGAAAAAAGAAAAATAAACTGTTTGACACATGAGAATTTTTAAAAAAATATCTTTAATGGCATATGTAACACATCTATCAAAACAATACCATGGGTTTACGATGGCTCTATTTTTCTCCCACTTTGTTTGCAGTTATGTTAAACTGCCACAGGTGACCAGTTACAACTGAAATCTGAAAGTGAAGTGTGTCTGGTTTTGATGTTCTGTGTTGTTTCTTTTATTTCATTCACAACAGCCACTGATCTCCTCCCTATGTCCCTCTATTTTCATCCCTCAAAAACACTTTTTCTGTAATATTCTGTTAGGCATTTGGGTGGGAGTGAAAAAACAAAAAACAAAACAATTTCTGTTTTTGAGGCCAAACCTCAGCAAAAGGTACAGACACGAGAGGAAATCCAGTAACAAAGACTGAGGGAAAATATGCCCATGTGGAAAGAAATGCAAAACAGACTAAAGGTGAGGCACTATTTCATTTTACATTTGCCAAATGGACATCACCAACAAGGGTGTGATAACACCCACTGCTGTGAGATGGGTGCTAATACGAAGGTAGTCAGTACATATAGCACACACTGGTAGCCATTTGGGGGAAAACATGACAGGCCATAGGACAAAAGATGCTTCAGTGTTCATGGTCTTTGTCCAATAAGTCTTCACAGCAGGGAGATAACTAGGCAAACACTGGGATATTAAAAATGATAGCTCAAAATATATGGCTATAGTTATCCAGATTAAAGGAGGCTAAAAACCATGACATCTACATACAATATTACACCTTATACTGGATCCTATACTGGAGGGGAAACTAATGCTACAACAGAAGTGTATGTTCACATGCTGAGAATGCAATCATGGTTAGGGAAGCGAATATACCTATTCTTAGGGAGTGCATCCTGAAGTATTAGGAATAAAGAACTGTGGTGTACATAATTAACCTCATATGGTTTGGAGACTTTATCTGTCTAGCTAGCCAGCTATCATCTACAGGTTTCTACCACTATTCCAAAGCAGAGTGTTCCTATGAAAACTTTTGTAAGTCAAAGTGGCGTAAAACAACAACTACTTTAGGACGCATCTTGTCAACGATGCACAGACTAAATCAAGATAGAGCACAGATGCTCACAGACACAGACACAGACACAGACCAGAGCTCTGACTGCTCAATGCGGAGATGTTGAGTGTGGTTGCCGAGGAAGGAGCTTGGCAGGGCTGTCCCTGTAATGACCCATGCAAAAGAAACACTGGACACTATCTTCACTTTTTGTAAAAGTGAAAATCCTCTGGGGATTTCTTTCAGCTAGTGAAAACAGGTATTACTGGAGGTCTTTCATAAAAGCAAAGTGGCATAAAGCAACTTTCAAAAAGTGGGGGATACCTGTATTTATCTATCTATCGACCTACCTAGTGAGAGTGAGCAAAACATGAAGCTAATGAAGTAAAATGTTAACAACAGATGAACTTTGGTAAAGGGTACATGGATGCTCCCTGCAATATTTTTACTTTTCAACATTTTTAAGTTTGATATAACCTCCAAAGTGTTTTTAAAAGAATGTCCCTCAGGGGAAAATGATAATGATAAATAATATGTGAATAAAAAGAAGTATTTTCATATTTTTAATAATATGAGAAAAATATGCAGAATATAAAATTTGTCCCTACTTTAAGCTAGCCAGCCAAATGGATTTCTGCTAAAATCTCTTTCCCTGTCCCACCCACATTCTTCCAACCCCTCCTTCTAGGTGCTAGCTCCTTAGGGACTTCCCAATGCATGCCTCCTGACCCCACTTCCCTTTCCAGCTCTGGGCTTCCAGGGAGAAATTGCTAATAGACCATCTCAGGAGGCCAAGGAGATTCCGCCAATGCCCTGACTTTCTGAGTCACTTCTTGAGTTATTTCCTGTAGGAGACCATTCTGCATGGCGTGGGCCCAGCTGCCACTCAGAAAGGCCAGTGGAAAATGAGGTCCAGTGCACAGGACTTGTGCCCATGGATAGGTTCTCCTGTGGGGAATCAGGCCTGTGTTGTACCTAGGCCGTTTTAAGACTTGCTTTTCTCTAAAACTCCCTCACTCTGAATTGAGGCAGCAAACGTTTACTGCATATCTTTAAAGTGACTTCCTAAAATCTATGCTAAGCCTTCCAAGGATGAGTGTAACCAGTTCAACCACTTTTCCCTTTGCATTTGCAAATATCCTTCTTCTGTGATGTGATTAGCAGCATCCTCTCCTTTGTTTTCTGTAAAAGGTGACCACCTAAAGCGAACCTGTGCTTAGTAAATGAGGACTGTCCTCAATGTAATGTGCCCAGAAAAGCAATAAAAGCTTGTCCAGGCAAGGGTCAGCTCACTCTCCCCTTGAGAGAGTACTCGGCCGTGCTTTCTCTTTTCCTCCATACGACACGGCAGTCCATGTGAATTTGTCTCATCTCAGCCACAATGCTGCGGACCCCACAAGCTAGGGTCCACATCGATTTTCCTATGACTTTTATTTTTTATGAGCACATCAAGTCCACAATCCCTCCATTCTCTTCTGACAGACTTCTCTTTGTTTCACTTTCCTCCCTATCTGGTTTAGATCCCATGACCCATCAATCATCATAATGATGCTCTTGGCCATGCCAGCAACTCCCCTAACCCTCTGTCATTTTCCATCTGGCCATACCCCATTGTATTTATGATTAGGACCAGCCTTTGTGGTGCCTCAAAAAAAAAAAAGGCCCTCTGCAGTGTTTCCCTACCTTTCCCTCTCTGGGCGCACCAACTGGTATGTCTTTCAGCTCCTAGAATAACTGTGCTCATCCCTCCACAGGACAGGCTTTTCCTTCTGCTTGGTGCTCTCATTTCCTCCCTGTTCCCTCTTAATTCTTTTCTTCAGCTTTTGCTCAATTTCCACTTTTACAGTAAAACATCCTCTGACCTCTCTGAACAGATCAAATCCCTGTGTTCTAAACTCCCTTAGTATCATACCTCCCATCATAGCCCAAGTTTTCAATAGATTTATATCAGACAGTTCTAGGAGGACAGAAGCATGTCTCCTTGACTCACTGTTTTATCAGCAGTTACTCCACTTCTGGGTGCTAAGCTACCTCCAGCCATGTGTGGCCAGGGCAACAAAACAAACCACATGCCCCTAGTGGGACATGGCTGCTCACAACCTGTTTGCCCTTGGTCAGAACTGGCTCAGAAAATGGGTGTGCTGCACCTGAAGATTCCAGACATCAGCTTTCAACTGATTGATGAGGCAAATGAGATGAAGGTGGGGTCAGTCCTTGGGCATTGCCTATGGTGAAGGAGGTGATCCTCTGATTTAGGGGAGCATGGTGCTCAGAGCTTGGCTGGTGTCTGAATCCCAGGCTGGTGGCAATGTGTTCTAGTGGGCTTTGTCCAAAACACTTGCACCTTTAGAGTAGTCTGGTATAGGCTGGAGTGTCAAGGCACATCATTAATAGCAATTGGCAGTGGCTGGGATGCTAGAGGTAACCCTGAAGCAGTGAGTTTTTATAACATCATCAATCATTGGCACCTTTGCATGCAAATGTATATCAGACCATCAATGACATTACAACAGATAAGTGTCAGATGAAGAAAACCCAAAGGCATAGAGGTGAAGGGGAAGAGTAAAGATTTTTGGACAGGTAAGCTTTTGAAAGCAAAACTATATGAAAATGCAACTAAGAACATGTAAGTAAGAGCATATAGACCAATTCTTGGTAACTGAAGAGAGAAGATGTATGTCTACCTGTTTTCTCAACCAACCAGAGAGAGGAATGTGTAGAGGACTCATAACAATTTGATTTGTGTTAGCCTTGTGTTTTATTAATTTTTTTGTCCCATTTTCTTCTGGCTCAGCTGGTCCAGGAAGAATTGTGTTTATTTTATGTTGAGGAGCTGGATCCCTTGGGCTCCTACTTGCTTTGAGCAACAGTAGAACCAAAGAAAAAATGAATTCTTAACACTCCAAGAAAACAGATTTGTGGAAATACACTGGAGATGGTGTTCAAGAATAGTTTATTCAAGTGAAACCAGAGCTTTTATAACCCTGCCAAGGCCAGTGAATGCCATGGTGCTGGATTGGCATCCATGCTCCCACCCAAGGGGCCAATCCTCCCCTTCCAGTCTGCTCAGGAAGCCCCTGGCTCATCAGGTCTTGCTATTCAAAGGCTCATTATTCAGTACCCTGGCTTCTGCCTCCACTCTGCCACTTCGGACCATTTCACTGTTCACTGACATTGCTGCCAGAAGTAGGCAGCAGGGGAAATTAAAGGAGTTAAACTGTGAACCCACCATTATTGCCACTGCTGAGCAGACTGGTAGGTGATTGGGCTGAAAGGGAGGTAGAAACTCATGCCCCAGGTTCTGGGTATTCTGAGAATTTTAAGAGTTCATCCTATCGTTGTCTCATGGAAATTTGACAGTTGGCCATACATAGGTCAAAAGTCAAGCAAGACTCAGACCAGACAGGAAAGTGAGTTTATACTAAGTGATTGCTTTGGGAATTTGACTTTGGGGACTAAAGCAGGAAGGGAAGATGAGTAAGTAGTGGGTCTCAGTACTGGGCAGACCATCCTCTTCTAGAAAAAAACTCCCATAGGCCCATGATGCTAAAGTAGCCAGATGATTTTGATCACATGGCCAGGACTCACCAGCACCCCAGCTGATGAGTCAAGGGGAAGCCACCTGATTCAAGGGCTGTCAGTTCACAGGCTTGTCATCAATCTATAAAAAGTTGAGTTTGTAAATTTTGAGCACTTGAAAAAAGTACCCTGAAAACAGACTTATTTTACAAAACAGAACTGAAGCCAAAGAACCCTTACTGGGCTATGTGCTGGCAGAAATTAAAAGGGAGTAGAAAATCTGAGGGAAATGAACATAACTGAGTCTTGTCAGTGGCAGTATAAAGATGTGGGAACCCTGATCCTAATGTCTCTGGAGCAGTCTTATGAATCTGCATTTTTGCTTGTACAGATTTCTAAACAGTAATTATCACTAAAACGACAGAAGATCTTAAGGTGTCTCCAGGATGGATTGTCAGAAATGATATAGTAGTGATATCTGGAGCGAGAAGGAGCTGACCACTCTGAAAGTCAGTGACCATTTGACTCCCTAAATTCAGTCTCACATTCCCCATTTGCATGTCCTACAGAAAATATTGACAGGATAAGGTAGAGTTCGCTGCTTACCAAGGTTAAGACCTAGCTGAGTTTTGTCTTTTGTATTTAATAGTTCTTATTTTTACATTATATTTAAGGTTTTATTGAAAGATAAATCTTAAGTGTATAGCTCTGTAATTTTTCACAAATGGAACCCATCAATGTTACAAAGTCACCAAAAGCCAGATCAAGAAATTGAACATTGGGATGGAGGAGTAGGTGGAAATACTGTGCCTCCTTGCACACACACACACAAAAAAAAAGGACAACAAAGATTTAGAAACAAAAACACAACCAGAACAGACAGAAAAGTGAACCATATGGAGGTCTGACAACCATTCAACCAGACTGGTAAGAGGGGCAGAGTTGGCGGCCGGCGGATAGAGGTAGCAGCAGGAAAAGGCAGTGGCTGCCAGACCTGGGAGCAGGAGGTGTGGGGCTGACCAGACCTGGGAGCAGGAGGTGTGGGGCTGACCATGGTCACACATTTGCATGCAGATAAACTAGGCAAAAATAGGCAGTGAGACAGACCGCAAAAACCAGGGCTCCAGCGCCGGGAAATAAAACCTAAAAGTACCAATTGAAAAGGTGCTGGGAGATACTCCTAGCCTCACATGAGAATTTGTTGGAGAGACCCACAGGGTCCTAGAACATACACAAGCCCACCCACCCAGGAACCAGCACCAGAAGGGCCCAATTTGCTTGTGGGAAGCAGCAGAGGGGACTGAAATGTAAGAGAGAGTGGAGCAAGCATTGTTCCCTCTCTGACCCCGCCCCTACAGACAGCATCACAACCCAGAAACTAGGTTGCCCTGCACTGGTGAACACATAAGGCTCCACCCCTCATACATAACAGGCATGACCTGACCAAAAAAATTATGGCTCAAACAGAAGAACAGCTCAAAGCCCCAGAAGCAATACTTTCAAGTGACCAAGAGATAGCCAACCTATCAGATGCACAGTTCAAAACACTGGTGATCAGGATGCTCACAGAACTGGTTGATTTTGGTCACAAATTAGATGAAAAAATGAAGGCTACACTAAGTGAAATGAAGGAAAATGCACAGGGAACCAATAGTGATGGGAAGAAATCTGGGACCCAAATCAATGCAGTGGACCAGAAGGAAGAAACAACTAAACAGAAAAGAAGGAAGAAACAAGAATTCAAAAAAACGAGGAGAGGCTTAGGAACCCCCAGGACATCTTTAAACTTTCCAACATCCAAATTATAGGGGTACCAGAAGGAGAACAGGAAGAGCAACAAGTGGAAAACTTATTTGAATGAATAATAAAGGAGAGCTTCCTCAATCTGGCAAAGGAACTAGACTTCCAGGAAGTACAGGAAGCTCAGAGAGTCCCAAAGAACTTGGACCCAAGGAGGAACACACCAAGGCACATTGTAATTACATTAGCCAAGGTTAAACTGAAGGAGAGAATTCTAGAAGCAGCAAGAGATAAGGGGACAGTCACCTACAAAGGAGTTCCCATCAGACTGTCAGCTGATTTCTCAAAAGAGACCTTACAGGCAAGAAGGGACTGGAAAGAAGTATTCCAAGTCATGAAAGGCAAGGACCTACATCCAAGATTGCTCTATCCAGCAAAGCTCTCATTTTGAATGGAAGGGCAGATAAAGAGCTTCTCAGATAAGGTCAAGTTCAAGGAGTTCATCATC
>PVKM010043756.1:0-12430 GCA_004027735.1 Carollia perspicillata | reverse complement strand
GTCCTGAAACCGAGCACCCCCCCAGTGTGTCCCAGAGGGATAATCCAGTGCTGGGGGAAATGGTGCCAACGGTGAGGAAGACCGGAGCGGGGACTGCAGATGCCAAGCCCTGGGGGGTCCAGACCAGGAAGTGATGAGCCCAGAGAGAGCTCCCCGAGAGTGGAGTTGCTGGGCCGCCCGGCACCTTGAGGTTAACAGTTTGATGAACCTCCAGATTGCTTTCCGAAGTGGCAGCACCATTTCACATTTCCGCGTGGCTCTCCTCTACTTATTTGCACCTTATAAATTTTCGGCAGAGCTAATCCACTACTTGGGATATTTTCCCCTTTAGGGTAAGGGCACCTAACAGTGAAAGGTGGTGTAAAGATAAGACGTAGCTGGTCCTACCACGTGGGATGGCCTACAGCCTTCGAAGTGGCTGCCGACCCTGAGAGGAGCAGGATACCAGGACACCTCAAGGGGGAGGGGTGCTTGGGAGGATGGCGGTGCTGCGGGCAAACAAAGGCGAGGTGTGCCCTGGGGGGCTGCTGGTGGGGGCGCGAGCCCCGGACCCCTACAGGGACTGCTCACGGTTCTGCCTGAATTGCCACAGGGACAATGAGCTGTGCCCCATTTCTACACCTGCAGCCTGTCGCCTACCCCTGGGGACTCAGAGTGGGGACTGTTCTGGGCCACATTGGCCATTGGCACTAACTGCCCCACCGTCATCAAAATGAACAATGGGACTTGCAGAGAAAAGAGGGCTTGGCTAAAGATGGGGTGTAGCCGGCTGCCTCTGGGCCCCATGCTCGCAGGCAGGGGCAGTGAACCTGGGGATGGGTGGGGTCCCCAGGTGGGCATGGCCCTGTTGGATCATAAGACTTTCAGGACTGGGCCTTTACTGGGGTCCGATGCATCTCGCCTGGCTGGGGACCAGTTTCCGGAGACCTGGAATGCCATTTGGGGCACGTGCTGTCAGACATTTCTAATCCGAATAGAAAATAGGCTCATCACCCTCATTGTGCATGTGGTTTAAAGGATCCAGGGTTTTTTGTTCGAGAGACGTCCTGTGATTTCGGTTTTGCAGCCATCAGACTTTTCAAATGCTACAGCTTTGGAGCCTTCAGAAGATCATCCAGTTCAGACCGGCTCTCCTTCTATCCAAACAGACCATTAGACTGATCCTGAGAGCAGGACAGGTCCCCTGGGTAGGTGACTAAAGCGCTTTCTCTAAGCTTCCTTATCAGTAAATTGGGCAAAATAAAAGGTCCATCTCAGAAGGCTGTTGTGGGATGAAATGAAATATGCATGTAATGTTCTTAGCGCTGTGCCAAGCACGTGGTAAGTATTCAATAAATGGCAGCATTATCATTGTCATCATCATTGTCACCAACATACAGTGTTTTCTTTGTGTCCACACCTCACCTTTTGAATCAATCAAGTCAGCACTTGGCTCATAAATAAAGCTTCCTTCCCCAGCCCGATTACAACACAGGAGGCAGAGCTCTTAAGCTCAGTCCAGGCTGGCAGGAAGCAGCTCTTGCCTTCTGAAGAGGTGAGGCCCAGAACACTTGGGACAGCCCAGCTGGAGCAGTTGGCATCCATGATGCCACGCCCTCTAGTGGAGAGCTGGGGCTCCGGATCTCAGGTGTGCAAGAAGGTGAGTGAACTGGGATGCTCTTCAAAACCCAGGGGAATTTTTTTGCCATCTAAATGTAGTTCTCCTAAAAGATAGCCAGCAAAAAAAAGGACAGGTGTACCTAATTTTATTGCTTGTCCCTTTACTTTGCTTCACAGGTGTTATGTTTTTTACAAATTGAAGGCAAGAGCCTCCACCAGCGAGAAGACGACTTGCTTTATTGAGATGCTCGCTTTATGGTGGGGTCGGGAACAGAGCCCACAGTGTCTCCGAGGGACCACAGGCGATGCGATCGAAACGTGGTCCGAGAGCCTTACGTTTCTAAGGTCCTTTTCCTGCTTTGTGTTTTAAAAATGTGCTCAAATTATGTGAGCGAGATGGGGACGGTGACTGCCGGTAAGTACGGGGTTCCTTTCTGAGTTGACAGACATGTTCTAAAATGGACCATGCTGATGGCTGCCCAACTCTGAACACACCAAAACCCACCGAATTGTACAGGTGAAGTAGGTGAATCTCAATAAAGCTGCTTTTAAAAGTGGGAATGGTTTGTTGTTTTTAGATATTTCCTAAGTGCTCATATATTACCAAACGTGGAGAACACATGTAAAAAAGTAGATTATGCTCAAAGAATTCACTTGCATTCACAGGAAAAGTTTGCCTGTGGTCGGCAGTGAGGTCCTGGGCTGTGCTGGGGGCTGCGGGAGACGGGGTGGGAGCCGGGAGCTGGGAGCCGGGAGCCGTTCACCACTGACGAGCGGATGGAAGTGTCTCGTCAAGTTGTGGAGGCCGATCTGATCCGTAGAAGTAACTGAAGGAAAAGAGAGAAGACGCCCAGAGCACCCAAAGGGGCTGAGCCGTGGGCTGAGTGAGTTGAAGGAGGAGGGCATGGCGGAAGTTTCGAATAACACAAGGAGGCTTTGCGAAGGTGGGACATGAGCTGGAACTTAATGGGTTTAACAAAGACGACAAGTAAAATATAATAAGAGTAAATGAAATGAAGATAACGAGGAGCTGTACCAACGGCAGCAGCTCTTCCTCCGGGCTGCTGCAGGTGCTTCCCGCACGGGAGGGACCCTGGCTGGAAGACAGGTCGCTGCCTCTCAGGGACGAGAGAGTCGCACCTCTCCCTCCAGGCTCCTGTGGGTGTCCCCACTGGCAGGCCCCGCCGGCAGCCTGAGAGCAGGGCTCTGACAAAGTCCGTGCAGTCGGTTCCTGGGAACGGAGGGAGGAGGACAGACAAGAGTGACCTTGAGGGCCAAGAGGAGGCATCGGCACCTCTGCGCGGAGCTGCCAGTGGGTCAGAGCGGGGACTTTTGTCATCAGACTGTCAGGCCTGTCCTGAGACGAGGGACCGAGGGAGGACAGTGATGGGGGACCAGACCTGCCCTAAGCTTTGAAGGCGTGGAGGGGGCAGGCAGTATCGCCCGCATCACTGGAGTACGCGGCCCTCTCAATGACGCTCTCTGGATGCATTTCCCTGAACCCTCGCTGCTCAGCCCGTGGTCCTAAGACATTATCTGGGGACAACGTAAGACGGTGGTCCGGGTCAGATGGGGCCCCTCCTGGACACGCTGACCCAGAACCTGCACCTCAGGTGGGTACCCACAACTCACACGCAGCTAGCACTTGGAGAAGCACTCTTCAACCCACCCCGGGGATCTGGGGGGCGGGGGGCAGTGGGGGTTCGGAGACCAAACTGATTTGCAGCTTCAGTGCAGAACTGTCCCCCTTGCTGCAAGGTCTCGTGTATCAATGCATCAGGGAGAGGAAGTCTGGCCACAGGCTCACTCTCCTCCTACCAGGGCTGCCCCCTGCAGACCCCCGGCACAGGCCACAACTCTCTCAACCGGATAGCCCCCATGTCCACTTTCTGTCCGTCGGACTGGCAAAATGAGATGCAATTTAGTGGCCAAATGTATACATATGACATTGCCCTTTATAATTTTTGGCAGTAATATAAAATTCATCACGGATCAGAAAATGAACACCACACTCGTCTTACACATTATGCCTGTGCACCCACATGGCGCCATGGCCAGCGAGCAGGGATCTTGGTGTAGAAGCCAGGAGACAGGAAGTGACATGTGTTTGAAGTGTCAGCCTTGGAAGAGGCTCACTGTACCTGTGCTCACCGGGGACAGCTCTGTCTCTGCACGTGAGGGTGGATGAAGGGAGAGAATGCCCTCGACTTGGGCAGGGGGGATGGGCCTGTGTGGTCCGGGGACAAGGACAGGCAGGCATCCAGGCAGAGAAGGAAGCCACCTGCTACAGGGTGGGAGGCTGAGCTCTAGACTCTGCGGGCTGTGTTCATCTGTCAAAGGGTGTTTGTTTGAGTGTGAAAAGCAGTAGTTTTGTTATTTCTTTGGTTCCCAAGCATATCTGAGCTATAAAAATGACTGTTTTTATTTTTTAAACCTCTAAAAGTGAAGTTAAACATGGAAATGACAATGCTGGTAACCAGGCAGATTTGACAATCATTTCGAAACTCAGCCAACAGGTGGATTTCAGTTGCTGTCTTTTATCCAAACGCATGGTGCTTGAGTCCGATGCCTCAGTCCCTGTGTATTTTGAGCAGATGTGTTGAGAAAGCAAAGGTCTCATTCTGAGGTCTTGCTATATGGCTTTGGACAAATTGGACCACATTGAAAGGAGTGGTTGTTCCAATCCATGGTGGTTTGATACAGTTACAATGGCTCTGCCAGTGGTAGAACTGGAATGTCTGGATACCAGGCGAGGGACCCTGGGAAAAGGGAACAAAGGGATCCTCAGTTGCATCTGACTGGGTTGCAGTCCCTGCCAAGTGCTGTGTGCACATGAACTAATGGTGTGTGTTGAGCAGAGCGACGCGCCGGGGTGGTGACATTTTGTCACGTGGAGATAACGACCTCTAGAGTCAAAAGAAACATATATCCTGGGTCTGCTGCACATCAGAGCAACCCGGGGTGAGCTATTAGTGCTCCCCAGAATTCGGGGGCTCCCGCTCTACAGCAGGGATAAAAGCAGCATTTAATTTAAGCTCAGTGCTGGGCCCTGAGGAAATGCTCAGTCCAAGTAATGGTAGTGGTGGTGGTTGTTACTCCAGCTTATCTTAAAGATCCTACTAGTGTGTCATGCAGGAAATTTGCTAAAATTGTATTACATAATGTGTTTTATGTTCATGGGAGTGGCTCTGCTTGAGAAACAGTTCACCCATGACTACCGTGCATGAAACATGAAATCTTGATTTAAAACTACAGGACCCCATTGTGCTCTTAAGTGTAGACACTACATCTTTGCAAGTGTCATGTCATCAGACGTGATAAACACTTCACATTTACATGTTCTCCGATCTGTCAACATGTGCAAGGCATGTCAGCTATTCCTGGCCTACTGCCAACATCAGTGTCGATAGAGTGGGAGGGGTGCCTGTGACGACTGAAACCGTGACGCCCACAGCAGGTCTGGAGAACGTGCCACGTGCTGGGGGGCTGGCGCTGCAGGTCCAGCCTCGCCTGGACGTTCGGGCTCCCCGGGGCCAGCTAGTTCCCCCAGACTCGCCCTCCTGTCTCCCCAGCGCCCTTCCTGTCCTTGAATTTGTTGTCTGTTTTCTCCACGGATATCCCTTGGACAGCACACTCTTCCTTCCTTCCTTCCTTCCTTCCTTCCTTCCTTCCTTCCTTCCTTCCTTCCTTCCTTCCTTCCTTCCTTTTCCTGGTGTGATTTCAGACATATGGAATGGTTTTGTTTGTTTGTTCTTTTGATAGAGAAGAAGATAAAAAATTCTCATGATGCTTTCCACTTAGGTTCCCCAAATATGAATTATGAATTTTACCTTATCCGCTGCATCCTTTCTCTTTCTCTCTCTAACACACACACACACACACGCAGAGGAAGCTGCAGACAGGATCTACCTATACCACTAAATACTATAGTGTACATGTCCTAAAAACAAGGGATTCTCTTATGTAACCACAGTCCCACAATCAAAGCCAGGAAACGAACACTTAGGAGGTGATGGTTGTGCAATAATGCGATGCACTTCATGCCACAGAAGTGCGTGCTTACACATGGCTAAAACGATGTTTGTTACCTATATTGCCTCACAGTTTTAGAAAAATAAACAATTCTTCAAAAAGTTGTATTTCGGAGGAAGTTGGCATTTTAACCCCTCGATCAAAGAAGTTTTGCAACATTGTTCACATCTGTCACTCTTCTGGTCCCTTCAAAGCCTTCCTAAATTCATTAGCCACGCCAGTGCCAGTTGTCCCTGGCTCTCCTGAACGCTGTCCAGGAAAGTGAGTGCAATACCTGGACACACTTATAAATGTTCCTGCTCGACAACGCTGGTTGGCCTGACATTAGAAATGAGTTATTTTCCATTATCCCACTGACCCCTGTGTGTGTTCTATTAACACCACATGTCATACTTCTATATTTTTAGCCAAGAGTGGCCCCTGGCATAAGCACAGCCCACGTGGCACATGGAAACCAACGGCCTCCCTTCACCCAGCGTGGTCTTGCATTTCTTCCCAGCCAGAAGGCATGCCTGTGCAGGATTCATATGATCGGGGGAAAGGTGGCTTTTATCAGCTCCGCAAGTCACAGTGAAGTGGGCCCACGTTCTGTAAAACATGTGTCTGGCAAATGACTCCCTGTGGATTGCAGAAATCCAGATGGAGGAAGTTTTCTACGTGCAGTGTTAGAATTTTACATCTGCTGATCCCAACATGCACACGGGGCCAAATGAGAACTGGGTTGTTTGTCCCTAAAACAACCCAGGAGGTGGCTCCAAGGGCACGTTCAACTCCAGAAGGCAAAGGCCATGGTGTCCACAGTCTGCTGGGCTTGGGCAATGAAGAGTGTGGAGAAGTCTGAGCATCACCTAGAAGAGATCTCCCTTTCGCAGATGAGGAAACTGAGGCACCAAGGCCTCCCAAAGTTGGAGTTTGAACCTGGGGCTGCATACACTCCGTGCGGTGTCCTTTGGATTCACCGTGCTAGACAAGACATGGACAAGTAGCCCCTGATGACATGGCTTTGATCCTCTAGGCACTTCCATTCACTGCTGTGTTGTTACTCAGCCTGGTTGTTTTGCCACTGGGATTCCTGATTTCCTTGTACACAAGATGGGAGTGGTTATCACAGCTCCTGCACCAGGCTGTTCACAGACACGATGCTCACAATGGTGAGTCATGATACCATAAGGAGAGACCAACAGAATGAGGCCTGGGTGTCCATCAGGGGTCAGAGGGAGGGCCAAGGGCTGGCCGCTGTGGAGAGGGCTGGAGGGGGTTGCTAGCAGAGGGGCCTGCAGATCCCATCGTCATATTCAGGCTTGTTGGGTATTGCGCTGTGTGGAGATGGGGCTGAGAGACAGGAGGCTTGTCACCATGAGCCCTTTTTTGAGACCGACATGGCAATGTGCTGTACCTCGACAATGCTACTTGGAAGTTGTACTGGTTGTTCTTTGTTTAGCCCTCCAGACCCATCTTTCATGCTTCTCTGTGCCTGGGAGGCTGCCCTGCAGGACTGAATGACAGGGTTCCTTCGCTTCCTGCTTCCTGCTGGGATTAGCCAATGGGAGACGCCAGTAGCCCACTAGAGGGTGGGACCAGGAGGGGCTGGGGCATTTCTCCTCTGCTTCATCTGGGCCTTGGTGTAGCTCTCCCCATCTCTCACACTTGGCCTCTTCCAGCCCACAGCATGGTAACGAGTTCCACTCTTGTTAGTCTTTGGATGCTTCCCCATCCTTTTGGATTCCCCGAACTCCACCCTCACTCTGTAAATGGCATCCTCTTCAGTTACCTCTAGAGAAGGCTGCTTTCCTGGGGAGACCATGACTGATGCAGGACTGGTACCGAATTAGAGACAGAGCTTATTCAATGCTGCAATGACCCCCACCCCACCCCTCAGTCAGAGGGTATCTGAGGCTTCGGGGCTGATTGGGAACTTAAATCTCAATTCAGTCTATTTTATTGCCAACTAGCATCTCTTCCTTCCTTCCTTCCTTCCTTCCTTCCTTCCTTCCTTCCTTCCTTCCTTCCTTCCTCCTTCCCTCCCTCTCTCCCTTCCTTCCTCTCATTCTTCATTAAGCATGGAGCCAAAGAAAACAGACATAAACCCCATTCTGCAGCTTATAACCCAGTTCCTTAGACCCCAAGGGTTCCCAGAATCCTTCAGGGAATGCATGGGATTGTGCTATTTTCATAATACTAAAATGTCATTTGCCACTTCCACAGTGTTGATACTTGTGCCAATTGTGTAGAATCGATGGTGGGTAACTCTGCTGGTACCTGAACTTACTGGGTGTCATGATTCTCACAACCACACTTGCAATGAAAAGAATGCCTCACTTAAGAGCGCCCTTCATGAAGCAGTACAATAGTTACTATTAAATCTTGACCTCCGAGTGCATGTCTTTCTAACATTCCATGCTAGAAAGATGAAATGAAACAGATTCCACGGGACAAAAAGCAGCCCAAGAGCATGTTGCTGCCATCCGCTACCCGGCCAACCATGGCCGCTACCGGGACTCTCAAGGAAAAGCAGTTGGGAGATCGAGTCATGAGCCGAACCATCTACTTTGTTCAAGGAACACTTACTGGAAGAACAATTGACAGAAAACTATGGTTATTCATACTAGCATACTGAGACATAGCTCTTCTGATAATGAACAAAGTGAGGGTGTCACTTCCAGGAAAAAATTTAAACTTTTAGGCAAAAATTAGAATTTTGGAAAATGTGTCTCTGTCATGGTGGGCTTAACCAGTTCCTACTACGTACAGACTTTTCCGATGAGATCACTGGTCATATTCACGAATGTAAATTTTTACACTCCGCAGTGAGACTCACACACAGGTGAGTCCATTCAAAGCACACGGTGGGCCAGTGGACTGTAGTGTAACAATGTACGGAAAGTTAATTGACTTGGTTTCAGATTCCACATGGCCACTGATCATTAAGTAGCTACCTCTTGTTGAGTTTTGGTGCAGTATCAAAGAATAATACCTGTAATTTTCCAAGGAGACTTGGAAAATTTCCAGCTGAGTATCTGTGTTGCCAGGCCTTGTTCGTATGCCCCACCAATGGGACGCATCGCACCAGACTGAACGCAGAGGCAGGTAGGAGAGTGCAGCTGGTTTCCTATTAAGCCAGACGTTAAACTGATTTGCAAAAATGGAAAACAATGTGAATCCTCTAATTTTTTATATTTTGGTTGTTTTTTTCCAAAACAACCCATCGTCAACCCACATGTTACACGTGTGGCTTATGTAACATGTGATGAGTTTACTCTTATTCTCATTTATATGACTAAATGGATAAAATATTTTAAGATTTAGTCACTTTTAATGTCAAATTCTATAAATATCAGTACATATAAGTCGCTTCAGCAAAGCTCTTCGGAGTCATCAATAAGGGTTGCGAGTGTAAAGAGGTCCCAGACGCAGAGGAGGGAGGCCTCTGCCCTGCGAGTGACCCTTGAAACATTGACATCTGTCGATGTCAGAGCAAGGACCAGTGATACTCAACATGTATTCTTTTACCAAATCCTTGTGAATTACTAAATTATGTTCCAGAGATTAAGGATCTGGCCATACAGAGTCAGACTGCCTGAGAGGTTAGGGTTTGGCTCCATCGGTTTAAAAGCTGTGCATCCCTGGGCAAGTGTATTTCCTTCTCTGAGCCTCATCTGGCAATGGAGAGTACAGTGGTTCTCACTGACAGGTGTGTGGGGGCAATAAGTGGGAGTGGAGGTGACGAGAATGAGCACATAGCAAATAGGCGCACGTGCTGGACACGGTGGTAGCATTTCACGTCCAAGTTCTCACTATGTCCTCCATGTGGCACTCCCCCCACCCTCCAGCCCCACTGATAATGAGGAGGCCGAGGCTTCAGGAGGGGAAATGAGACAGTGCTTGTCACACACAAAGACAAGAAACCAAAACCTCTTTCACATGTTGCTATTGCTACGTGTTCCGACTTTTCCGAAGATCGCTTTCTGAAGGACAAGAGGGCCACTGGGCAGCAGGGACCCTCCTCCCTGGAGGACAGTGCATGTCTGGGAGACATGCCTTCGCTTTCCCCACTTCGGCTGACGGGTGGTTGAGAAACCTCCACGGTGGGAAGGAAGATGCAGCCCACGTGGAGATGCCCTTCCCAGATGCTGGAGAAGCAGGTATTTCATGCCGTGTTTGTGCACAGGAGCTGCCAACAATCCCCGCGCTTGTCTGCCTGGCTGTTGGGTAATTTTACAAATTGGCTTTTACTGGCAAGGGAGGTGGGCGGATGTGGGTAGTGGAATATTCCTCCAGGTCACAGGTTCAGAGCTGGGCCGGTTGTGGGAGACTTCTGGAGTTATCTGCCCTCGGAGAAGCTGAGCGTCGATTTTGACTGGGTCCTGGGTCAACACCTTTGGCCGAAAAGTATCGAAGCACCTACTAAGCTTTAGGCACTGTGCTGAGTGCTGGAGACACAGCGGTGAGCAAGACTGATGGACTGCGTGTCTTCACAGAAGTTAAGGTCTAGCAGAAAAGAGAAACAGCTATGTAAACTTTAACGAAGATTTGGGGTGCCCGAGTTACCACCTTTTGTCTAGTTCCTCCAGGTTGAGAAATTAATAAGTGAATAAGCAAATTCTAAAAAATATGTCTGCATCTCAGGATGAGGACCAAAACCACACGGGCTTTCCTCCCTGCATCTTCCTCTCGTTTTCCAGAGCAGTCCCCTGGAACTCGGGTACTGCCCCAGCCCCGCCGGGGAGGCCCACGCCTGCATCGCTGCCGCACTCCTGGGTATGTTTCCTCGGAGTTCCTGTTTAGTGCTGACCCTCATTGCCTAGAACAGAGCTTGGCACATATTAGACGCTTAATAAATACTCAGCGAGTGAATGGGCTCTCTGGGGCCACTCCCCTGCCTCTCAGGACCCAGATCTTGCATCTCTCTCTTGCTGACAGGCCCTCTGTGAGCTCCGGAGCCCCGATCAGAGATGAATGAGCCCAGAACGTCACCAGTGCCGGCATGATGAGTAACAGACCAGGAGGCAGACAGTGGCTCCCTTCTCCTCCATAACTCTGCATTACTTATATACTATTTCACTTGCTTGTGTGTAACCCAAAACCTTCTGTTGCCACACCAATCCCACCATACCTCCCCAGACGAGAGCCAGTTGAGCTGCAGTTCCCCCACCCCCACCCCCACCCCAACGCACGGCACGCATTAATCCGGCTACTGTTGTGCCTCCGAAGTGTAGCTGGAACGTCCCCCATCCCGCCCAGCGTTGCGGGCCAGCCCACAACTCAATGTGGGCTCTGTTTATTATTCTAGAGAAGCAATTTTCAAGGGGGTTGAAATACTTGTTAAAATTAAGGTAAAGAATGTAAACCACAGCCAGGCTCATTCACCTTATGCTTCAAAAGCCTCTTGTTTCTCCAGGCCCCACCCTCCTGCCAGCCTCCTGCAGGTCCCAATTAGCTCTGGTGGAAAATAAGGCCAGCTGCCCAGCGGACAGCGGACAGCGCAGGGCCGAGGAGTGTGGCCTGTCTCTGGGGTGTGCGCAGCTGTCTCGGGGGCTGGAGACACCTGCTGGGCTCCTGTGAAAGACTGCTTGGGAAGGCTGAAGAAATCCAGTACATGAACTTGACAGATGATTAGAGGAGAAAAACAAGAGTCCGCAAACTCCACAGGCGTCTCAGGGACCAGCCGCCCTCGTGGAGTCGACTCTGTCTTGTAATGACCGAGGAGGTAAACATTCCACTCCGGCCTGAGGAGTGTTGGCATCTCAGAGCCTGTGTTATGTCGAAGGGCAAGCGCCAGGCACCTTGACAACTTCACCGAGAGGCAGAGCCCTTCAGGGTAAACCAGAGAAGCAGCTTCCCCGGCACGGACGCGGCTTCCTGTTCCAAGGAATGGCTACTTCCAGGCAGCTCTTTTATTTTCTGCAGACGTTTCCCTTAAAAAGAAAAAATAAAGATGGGAAAGGAAGGCTATTTAGGGAGCATTAGCCTTGAAAGCTCCTTAAAATGGCTTTCGCTGCAGCGAAGGGCGAAAACTGGAAGGGGTGTGAGCCCTTAGCCCGAGCTGCGTGCCGGGAGCCGCGCTCTCTCAACCTGGTCCAAACCGGACAGACGTCGGCTTTCCCAACTTCCTCTGAAGGTTAGATTGGCAGATGGGGAGCATGATTAGTTTTTTTAATAGTGAATCTGAGCTTTTTTCCCAAGTAGGTTCAAATTCGAGTTCAGGTACATCTTTGATGGCTCTCAGCACCAACACAGCGCTGGAAGGACAGGCAGACTCCACACGTTCGATGGGTCGCTGTCCCTGGCAGACGGGCTTTCCAAACCTGAGCGCAGACCCAGCTCTACGCTGTCGGGGAGCTGGGTGAGGGCACCGTGCAAACCCCAGGCTCTCAGGATCCATCCATCTTCAGAATGCCTTCCCTTTCATAGAGACGCTAGGAGGCTGAAATGCAACGGTGCAAGGACTCTGCAGACTGGAACGCGGGACAGGCCCGTGAGGTGAGATGGTGAGAACTTCAGACGGGCCCCCGAAGCCAGGCGGGTGGGGACTGCGTCGGCCCAGCCCACTAACCCCTGATGGGACCCCAGCCATGCGTCGAACCTCCCTGTGTCTCAGGACCTCCTCCGGAAAGGGGTGAATATGAGAGCACCTGCGAGGACTTCAGTCCTTGGAGCTGTTTCCATTCATGTCTCTGACGTCTTTAAAGTCCGTTGACCCCAAAGTAGAAATAAGGTGACGCATCCAACAAGCAAAGGCAGGATTGCAAAGGTACCGTCGGGGTCTCAGGAAGGCCTAGCCTAGACCAGAGACCCAGGA
>PVKM010043755.1:0-12432 GCA_004027735.1 Carollia perspicillata | reverse complement strand
TTTCAATTATGTCATATAAAAATTGAAATATTGATAAACAGTCATAAACTAAAGACCAAGAATAACTTAAAAACCCATGTATATGGGCAAAGCCTTTCATCGCCTCCTCCCAACAAAAGGGAACACAGTGAACAAAACAACATGCCTCAACTAGTTAGTACTTCTTAAACTTCACAGCCTTGGTTTACCCACATGCCAGTGCAAATTTCACAAGGATAACTTAAGTGACAACCCAGGGTTATCGGGATCGGGAGGGAATAGTAAAGACAGGGTGTGTTTGTACTCATTAAGGGCTGTGGCTCTCTGGGTACTGAGACGTCCTGAAAGAAAACGTTGTTAGATACTTAAACATTTGTTTCCATCAGTGGTTGTTTGCCAGATACCGCTGTCTCCCCATCTTCCTGGCCCCCTTGTGGCTGGGTGAGCCATGTGGCTCCCTCTGCCCGAGGAGTTGGTAGCCATGTGAAAGTACCTTTCAAAGCCAATACATTTAATTTCCGATGCAAGAACCTGTAGAGGTTTCCCTCGGGGATCGTGACTGTTATGATCACTGTCCTTGAACTTCGTCCCTCTGGGTGTCTGCATGGAGCAGGTGCACCCACTGCTGACTAGCAGCGGGCACCGTGACCTGGGGAGAGGAGGGAAATATGCTCTATATTTGGCAAGGAAAGGTGTATATATTTGTGTGTGTATATACTTTTTATATGTTACATATACATAATATTATCTGCTTTAAAAAGAAATCTCTGGCTCTAGAACACAGTCCTGAGAAACTTGTCAGAGATAATACAGAGGCACGAAGAATTCTGGGGGCTGATTCAAAAGCTGAGAAAGAGATGCCACAAAGGGAACCACCAGGTCGGGAACAAGGAAACACACTGAGACTGCACTGAAGGAGCGGGAACAACCAGAACATGTTTAATTTAACAGTTTGTTAGGTTAAAAAATGTATAAAGTAAGCAGCAAACTGCTGAATAAAACATGTTATGTCTTCTCACCTTGACAGACACACATTCATATGCACAAACTTTATAAAACCACGTATTTGATTTGACTGAAATTTGGGAAACTACCAACGTTGAAAGCCTCTATTTTGCACGTCTTGGTTCTGCTGATGACCTGGCTATGTTTGGATGAGTAGACAAGACAAAGATAATGCATTAATATTTATATTTTTATGCTATAAAATTTAGTTTTATTGAATTCAATTCTGCAGAAACACTCATTTTGTTGTTATAATCTAATTTTTCATGTAATTTGGGTTAAATGGAGAATAATGATCTAAGAAAGCGTTCATCAGCTCTGATCCACAATGTTTGTTTTTGTGCAGCCTTCCTGCTAAGAATGATCTTTTTAATGTTGTGAATGGTTGAAAACCATTGAAAGTCATATCTCATGATACATGAAAACCGTATGAGATTCAAATGTCAAGGTCTGTAAGTCCATCCCACTCATGCATATTTTCTCTCGAAGCAGCAGAGCTGAGTGGCTGGGTAGGAAGAGGGCGCAGCCCGTGACTCTCACATAGGTGCTGCCGGATGCACTGCAGGAAAGGTTGCTAACCCCTTGGCCTAAAAGATCAGGAAATAAAATACAACCAGAAATAAATGTAAACACATTTATTTTTTTAGAAAACTGTAAATAAATAAAATTATTAAAATTGAAAAATGTTTATTTCTTCATATTTTCTTAAATTAATTATTAAAATGAAATGGTAAAGCACAATACATCCATGTGTATAAAAAAAGGTAACAAAAATTTAATCTGGCTGAAATGTTATCTTTTTAAAAATATAATTAAACTATATTAAATATTTCCATTAAAACAAAACTATCTTCATTAAGTGCATCTTCAGTATTTGCTCTCCGTGCTATTTACCACTTCAAGGTAAACAGTAATGTGTTTCCAACACATTATGTCTAAACCTATAGAAGAGCAATGTGTGATGTTTTGCATTTCCAACCATCCTCAATGGCCACGTTCGATAGTTCAATCAACGTGAGTTTTGTCCTAACCATAGGCACCTCCAAAACAAATTAGAGCACAAACAAAAGCGAGTACATGGACTTGAAAACAGTTCCCAATTAGAGGCAAGTCCATTGCATCCCTGCTATTAGAGAGAAATGATTTGAGAAGTTAAAAAATTCTTCTTTCCTCTTACCTAAATACACCTACCATGCAAATGCTTCCCTGGCTCTGAGTCGGTGTCTCTCTCCCAAGTTGAAAGTTGCACACACCACAAAAACTGCCTTGCCTTCTGAGTTCTGCACGACTGAACGTGCAGTTATTATCATTTTGCAGCTTAGCTCATTTTAACAACAAATAACATGTTGTCTATGAAGTTTTGCATGGATTCAAGAATAGTAGTTACAACTTATAATACAGAAAGGCATCCACTTCTATTCTTCAAAAGGTTTTAGAATGGGTATCTAGTTTCTCAGACTAGGCCTTTCACATGGGCTCAGTTAAATTCAAGTTGTTTCACTGCTTTTCTTCATATATATGTATGTATACATATATATTCTATTGGATTTTGTCTCAGAATACAGTAGAAACTCAATCTATTAAATTAATTACATGGCTGTGTTTCAGCAACAGAATACAGCTCATTTGCAGTGCTTTGTAAGTTTTTCATGACGTGCTATTGTTCTCTTTGTTGTAACTTGCATCAAGTGTATTGTAACTCATTCTTATTCTTGAAAACTTGCATTTGACACCTGAGCTTATCTGGGAACTTCTAATAGAAAAAACTAACAGCATCGGAGGTCATTCAATTTACCTTTGTCCGCCCATTTAATTTTCAGCAGATGTTATGGTATTTTGCCTCTTGTCTGTCAAGACAGAAGCCATCTCCCTAAATAACTGCTGTGAACTTGAAGAGGACAGAGAAGGCAGAGTGGCCCACGCATGGTGAATTTGCCAATAGCCGCATGGAAACTGGCTGTGGAGTGAGCTCCCGTTTCTCCGCGGCTGCACAGTTTCAACAGTTACTCTTGCTCTTTCCACAAAGACATAGTATTGGCTCGTTAAAAGAAGTATTTTAACTCATTTCAGTGGGTAATTGCCGAAGAGACACTCTTGTTTATGGGAGGCTTGACGAAAAACTTGACTTTTTCCATTGAATCACATACCTCCAACTCCCAAAATTTAATTCTAAAAACAATTTTTAAAAATTCACAGCTGGAATCACTAATTGTAAGTTCCTGTGGATACATTTGCTAATGTCCAATCTATCTCTCTAAAATGTCTGGACACTGGACACATTTTTGTAACGCTCTGCATTTTGCTTGTTTCCTCATTCCAAAGTATCAGTTCCATTTTTCAATTAATAGCAGCAAACATATCCCAGAGAATGTTAACATGGGGTAATTTTGACCATTTTACCTAGCAAACAGTAATGCAATTCTGAACAAGAGCTATGCATAGTAAGTACGTACTAAGTCTTCCAATCAAAGCAACACTTAAATCCAGATAGCAAATGAGAGCAATTAAAAATATGCATTTCTAAGAATCCTGTTTGAAATTGAAAGTGTATGAAATATAATACCATTAAAAATACCACATTAGCCCAGGTACAAGTATTTCATGTAGTGGAGATCCCTCTCAAGAACATCTAGGCCTTTAGAAAATATCTCTTGATACAGAGAGGAAATTTTTAAATAAAGATAAAGATGAGAAAAAAATAAGAGATAGGAAAGGGAGGGAGGGAGGGAGGGAGGGAAAAAGAACTTCAATTAAGAAAAATCCAGAATCTATGAATAGGCACCAAATGAGGCTATTGGTGAAGTTAGATTTAGCAGTAATTCATTTTTTTAAAAAGCATTGTCAATGCCAACCATAGGCCCTGCCCATGGTTCACTCAGTACTCCCAAGAACCTGGAAGTCTAATTGAGAAGATATAATAGAGAGACCGAACATAAAGCAAAACTCTGCTTCTCAGGAGTGATCTGTGAACTACCTTCAACAGTATCAAGAGGGTAGCTTACTTAAAATGCAAACTGGATGCCCAGTACCCGCTTCAGTTGTACTTAACTCTACTCGGAACCCCTCCCCAAGTCCCACTGCAAATGGGCACCTTTTACTTAAAAGCCCCTAGTTGTTACAGGTGATGTGCGTTAAACTATGGAAAATCATCAGAAAGAATGCATGAGGAAATCTGAAGTAGATACAGGAAAAATGCCTCAGAGATCAAAGAAGACAAATGACTCCAACAAAGAAGAATCACCAAAGTCCCGAAACCTGCAGTAGTGACATCTTGGAGTCCTCTATTAGCACCACAACAATTACTTCCAATAATGACAGCATATCAAGCTTCAAAGTTCTAATGCAAGATATTATAGTTAACCATGACCAGTGTGGCTCGCCATGACCGGTGTGGCTCAGTTGGCTGTGTGTCATCCCACAAGGCGAAAGGTCACTGGTTCAATTCCTGATCAGGGCACATGCCTGGGTTGTGGGTTCAGTCCCCAGTGAGGGCATGCATTAGGGGCAACCAATCAATGTTTTTCTTTCATATCAATGTTTCTCTCTCTCTCTTTCTCCCTCTCTTCCCCTTTCTCCAAAAATAAACAAATAAAATCTTTTTAAAAAGATATTATAACTAGATCTACCTGAATTCAAGATAATTAAAGATTATTTTATGCACTCAACATTCAGACTTTCCCCAAAGAAAACAAAATATTACTAATTCTCATTAATGAAACTCTAGGTCCCTACAGTCCCTACAGTCCTTACAGTGAATTGTGCACATTCCAGGGACCTACTTGCAAAGATCTGAGGATATGTTTTCTGACTACCTACCTACCAAATCTCCAAGCCTGATATTATTGTTAGAAGTAATAATGGTACCATAGGTTTTACTAACCCTTTTTCAGAAAGGCATTTCTATTTCCAGAACACTATTTATCATTTTTCCATAGGGCCTTGGGTTATACAATCAAATTATAGAATTTTATAAATTAATGGACAAGGATCAAATTGTAGAATTTTATAAATTAGTTTCAGAATATATTAGTGGCACAGAGAAATATTTTAGAGAATCCTTAATAATATTTAATATTTATAAATATGTCTGGAACTTGAACTAGGAATAAAACCTACACAGAGAAAAGTATATTGAATCAACTAACCAGAAACCGTTTTCTCTGAGGACTGAGACTACAAATATTCTCTTTAACATATGTTTTGTCTTATAGTCATGCCAGTAACACAGGATCAAACGGGATTGGCTTGGTCCTGTAGATGGACATGTTAAGGTTTTCAAGGAGATAAATACTAATCACCACGCAATAGTTTTTATATAGGTTAAGTATTCAACTGTCCTACAAATAACAAACAAAAAGCATAGTGAAACTACAAAAAAAAGTAACACAAAGTAAAAGATTAATCTAACTGACATCTCAAATGATATTACAAATTGAAGAATGCTTATGCCTCCAGTGGGACAATTCTAGAAGAGATGGCTCACCTGTGCGCATTAACAGACAAATAAATCCTACCCGCCTCTACCCATCCCAATGCCATACCATTGGGATAGCAATGGCAAGCTTCATTGTGCATTTATTTGAAAATAATTGATTTGCTTTCTTAAAGACTGACTTTCTAGCCCTCCAAATGAAAAAAAGTGTCCTAGGCCTTCAAACTTTTGATTGCAGAAGTCATTTTTATCTGCATGTCCTGGAAGAATACCAGTTGCTCGCTGTGGTCATACTGTCAGTGAGATAGTGGTGTGCCAGCAGCAGCAGGCAGAGAGCTCCTTGACAATGCAAAACAAGCTCATGTGGAAAAAATCCGGTAAACCAAGATCACTCAAGCGAAAAACCAGCATTTCATTGAAGATCATTTTAAGAGCATATAGACACAAAAGCCCAGCATCTTAGAGTGTCCTCCTCCTTCATGACTGGAAGTGGTCCTGCAGGTGGCACGCCCCCCGCCAAGTTTATCTAGTAGTGTTCCTCTTAAAATGCTGTAGGCCAGACAGGTATGGAAGAAAAGAAAGTTTCCTTTTTGCTTTGGTGTTTTATGGCTCTCATCTCTTCCTATCATGAAATATGATAAAAGGATACATTGATTCCTTAAAAAGGAAATGAGATAACTTCTACTGACTTTTCCTGTAATTTTTTTCTACTTTAAAATAACCTATGAACTAATGATTCAAAATATTCATAGTCTTCTCTCACCTCTTAATTTACAAAGCTCTCCTCAAGATCCAGTACACTGAAATCTTACTAATCACATGTTTAATGCTAAAAAGAATTGATTTAAATATGAATAGTTCTCAATCAGCTGTACACATATTCACTCTTCACTGTTCATTATCAATTTTTGATATAATTTTTCTAGACTAATAAGATGGCAAAAATAATAGAATTGCCTTCATGTAAGCAAACAAACAATTGCCTTCTTGTTTGCTCATGTAAGCAAACAAGAGCAATTAATATGTTCTATGTCTCATAGATTGCTTTGCACAAAAGCCTTTAATAAAATAATCCCCATATCCTATAATGGGGAACTATTTAAATAAGTTATGATGCATTCATAAAATTCAATATTTCCACAGCATTTTGGTACCAATAATTTACATGGCATAAGAAAATGCTTTACAAAGTAATATAAATATGAACTAAATTGCATTAATGCATATTTTTTATGCTATATATGGAGAAAAATGAAAATGGTAAGAGAAAAAACTACTAATGGGTGTGGAGTTTTATTTAGTATGATGAAAATATTCTCCACTTAGATTGTAGTTGTAGTTGTTCACACCTTAATATACTTAAACCATTTCATTGTATGCTTTAAATACAATATGGATATTATATAGTGTGTGACTGGTATCTCAATAAAGATGTTAAAAATGTCATATAAGATTATTTCAAATAAGTTTACTAAAGCATAATTTACATAAAATATTAGGTATACAGTTTGATAAGTTGTAACAAATGTTTACACTAAACAAAATCAGCCTCTGCTTCTAGAAAACCCAACCTACATCATAGCCCAAGTATACTTCCTGTGTTGTTTCATTTTCTTGTGGTTCTTTAATTATTTTCTCATTTATAGCTGCATGAAGGAGAAATCACAAAGTTCAGGGTTGTGTTTCTTCATAGCTGGTTCTAACATTTGAATGCCATAAATCACCAACAGCACTGGGTAACCATGGTATACCATCCGCTAACTAAAAATGTGTCCTTGACCCATCGATAATAAGATGCTTTTAATCAGCTGTCCACTCTGCTTTATTAAGACTTCATTACACTGTGACAGCCCCTTTGTAACACTTTGGAAGTCCTGGGTTTTTTTTCACGAGAATTCTCAGAGAACTCTTTCACTGGCATGGGTTCACTACCAGGCAAGTAAGTACATTTAGGCCTTAACTATAACAAAACAAAACCAAGAATCTTTGCTGTCCTTTATTTTTTGACAAAGCTCACACTTGAACCCTGCCCAGTGCCTACGCTCAGAAGCCATTTCTCTCTGGGTGGCGAGAACTCAGCTGCGTAATCTAATGGTGATTTCCCAAGCGTGCTTCCCCTACCTAACTCCATCTCTGGATTTTGCTTTACCCTTTTCTCCTTCTCAATCCTCGCTCAGTTCCCGGACCCAGTCCTGGCTCTGACTTCTGATGTATATGGCCTGTGGCCATCCACAATTGGCATTTATGTCATACACATGAAGTGGCAGTGAGCATTTCTATTAATGAAAGCTATTTATTATTTCTCATGTTGCCATTTTCAGTCACACTGATATGCAGAAAAACAGATTTGAAAGAATGTAGTCGATAGATTGTCATGTGTGCATCATTGCTGTTTATTTATTAAGTAAATGTTCCTCCACCTTGAGCATTATTTAATCTTACTAAACTCACTTTAATTGGTTTACTAGTTCCAAGTACATCATGTGCTTCCTAATTAAAGTCCAGCCTCTCAGTCTCAGGTAAAGCCAGGGCATAAAACCACAGAGAGCAGGTAGTGAAGGTCAGAAAATTTCCAGAGCCCAAGAGGCAAAAAGAAGGAATACAAGACAATCATCAGAACTCCAATCACTGTGAACAGAATATACAGATCCATCAAACTCCCCAAGTGCTCCCAACACAAGCACGAACGGGTGCACACACACAAACACACACAAATAGGCACATACATTCTCTGTATTCCTTTAACATCAAAGAACCAAGTTCCCTGATTTAACTGGAGAGAAAATAGGATATTCAAAGGTGTTAAAGAGAATAATAAACAGGAGAAAAAATGTATCTGGCAACTGAAACACACCTTTCATTCCTTCTGCAGGGATAACAGGGAGAAAGAGAGAGAGAGAGAGAGACCCCCATGCAATGACCTTTACAAGGACAGCAAGAGTGCTCGTCACACTATTATTCCCTCAGTGCTGTTCTTTCACGCCAAGTTACCACCTGGAACTCCCCTTTGCTTTATTCTCCCTCTGCTGAACCTCAGAGGTGAGTCTGGGCACTGCTGACGTGGCAGGTAGAATGCAGTCAGTACAAATGCTTCACAACAAGCACACTTACCCATTGACCTTGACCCCCTCCTTTGGAGGGGAAGCATCTGGCAGCTTCATACTACAATATGGGCAAAGCGTTGCACACAGCCCTGGGACTTCTCTCCTTCCTGTCACCAACCCCCCTTAGCAAAAATTAATGAAGGAGGAAATGGGGCATGAGGCCCAACTCTACTGTTCTCTCTCCAATTGAGCAGTTAAGGCTTTAAGTCGTATGAAGCACGAGCATCTTAAAGAGACATTTCCTGTCAGATGTCATCATTTTTGTGGCACAGATTTGTACAGGGACAATCTGATTAGCCTGCGAGAATAGAGTATCTTTATGTAAATGCCATGGTATGGGCTAGACAAGGCTTTTTTTAATTGTTCTTTTATTTTTACTATCATCGCATATAAACCAAGTATTCCATTTTCTTGAGTTCCCCATTGTTGTCAGTGACCACAAACAACATGCCTTTGGTACACAAATTTCTAAAATTCAGTACCAAAATTTTTTAAATGGGGCCATTTGCACTCAAATTACAAAAACACCAGTCTCCCAAATGCCCTTGAGCATAAGGACCCCAAGTGGAGGCCAGTGGCCTTGGGATAAAACGAACCTGTGGAGCCTGTAGGTGTGAGCTGCTGAAGCCTAGAAGCTGCTAGGAGATAACGTAAGCCAATGAAAGTAATCAGGAAGAGCCCAGCAAAATGCAACATGTAAATCACTTCCCTAAATAGCCCTTTTATTTGCAACCAATGGCTCGTCCCCATTTAGCCTGAGTGCCTCTACCCTCTGATGTTCTACTATCTACATGACATCTCGCTGGGTGGCCAGTCAGAATCCTCCGTCTCCACAGCCCTGGCTGTGATGCTATCACACTCCCACATGCAAGGGAGCTAATAAGCCCTGACAAATGTCAGGAACCTGCCTGACAACTTAAACGCCTTGGGACTAAGTGAATGGGTTCAAAACACACAATCCCTCTGGCAGCCAGGGGAAAACTAGTGTCTCCCAGGCCCCTGCCACCACCACACAGGAGGCCCAGGGTCTTCTTGGACCCTGCGCGCCGGAGATGATATGTTTCATCTTGGCATTCTTCTTGGTCTTTCATAGTGAACAAAGCACAGATGAGCATTCTTTGTGTGGACCCCAGCCAAAAGTCTGCAGGGGAAGCCATCCAGTCTCTGTCTTTGTGCCTCCTCCTTGGAGCCATGAGTCTCTATGACTGATGACTTTGCCAGTGGGGCCTTTGTGTAAAGAAGGCGGCTTCAGTGCAGTGGTAACCACTCGGCCTTGGCCTCATTCTCTCCATGACATGACTGCCAGGATTATTTGTTTTGAAAAGTGCTTATTAGCTTGCCGTTGGGTTTCCTGGGTGTGGATTAACTCGGACTTAACAATTAACAAGGTAGGGAGGACCCGACAAGTTTCACTCATCTAATAGAAATGGTACATTCTACAAAGCAGCTGGCTTGGCCTTGGCCCCATATCTCCATTTTATTAAAAAGTGGCTTTAACAACCTTGGGAGCAATTTCACCCCCCACAGAAGAAGCTGCTGTGTCTGTGGGGCCCTTAATTCACAGAAAGGATCCCCTGAATGTCTGGTCCTCATTCACAGACGGTCTGGCAAAGCTGAAAATGCATGGCATTCATTGGGCTTCTGCATCTGTTCAACCTCAATGCTGGCAATGAAGGACAGAAAACAGAGTGGTCGCTCTGCTCAGTGGACAGAACTCAAGGCATTTGTGTAGCTCTGGCCAGCATTGACCTTGATGAAACTTGTTACAATTCCACTGAACTCTGGGCACTTGCCAACAGCCCAGTGTTTGGTCTGCCACTTGGAAAACTACAGACTGGCAGATTAATACTCTCCTCTTTGGGGCCATGAACTGCGAAAACTAATCACAGTTACTGATCAAACCATCTGGATTCTTCATGCAAATGCCCAAGTTAAATGCCCTTTATCTGATGAGACCAACTGAACTCAAGCTGCTGTTGGAGTCTGCATCACACAAAATACCACCATTTCTGCCTGCGCACAGCAACACCGCCTCCACCACAGACTGTGTCTGATGGAGACATACTACGACTCCATGCCAGGTTTTTGACTTCTGGAAAGGGCTGGCCCCTTTGTTTCATAGTGAGGGAGGCCACACTGCACGGGGTGCTGCTCCTGTCTGATCCCAGCACATTCACTGCCTGGAACTTTAGCCTCCTCTCCATTCCTATCAGCAATGTCTTACCATAGCTCACACCTTTGCAGGTAGCACAGCAGCATGCCAAAAACGACCTGTCTGCTCCTAGCAATGGAGCAATTAACATAGAAGCCACATAGGCTATAGTTAGGGTTAGCCAAAGTTAGGACTTGATATTTCAATTGCCAGTAATCAGGAACAGTAGCTCCAGGAAAAATAATAATAAGTAACATTTATATAACAATTTAGAACTTGGAAATGATGTCCATAAGTCAACTTAAGTCTTCCCAATAAACCTTTTATTATTGATATTTTACAGATAGGAGAATTAATCTTAGAGGGATTAAATAGCTTGTTACATCACATCAGATCATGACCTAAGTCTGAAACTGGAATGCAGATCTACCGAATGCCAAATCTGTACTGCGATACAAGAGAGAAGATAGAAGCCCCGCCTTTGGCTTACTTCTCATGAAAGTGATCGAGTTGCCACTAGATCTATATAAGTTTTCCTCGGAACAAGATGAGCAAACATAATTTGGCCAATTGTTCTTATTATTGCTAAATATGTGACCGGGCAGAGGTCAGAATAAAAGGCAATGAGTTTCATTTCAGAAAAAAAAAATGGAGACAACTGTACTTGAACAACAATACAAATAAATAAATAAACAAATTCTTAGCAGTAGACAACTTTGTATATCTTTAACAGTCTCAATTCAAAGTTGGTGTTTAAAAAAAAAGGTTATTTATAATGTTTCAGCCAAATCACGAAAGTCTTGCATCGGTAGGCTTATGTCCTTGCCCACATAGAAGAGCGACAATTTCAAGTATTTGGAAATGAAAATGTACCCTCTTGGTAGAAATGTGTGGTGAGTCTCTGCTTCCACATAATGATCTATTCCACCAAATGGTGAAAAGAAGGAAAATAGCATAAAATGTTGATAGGAGGACCACATATGGAAGTTGCACTGTTTAGCTTAAAAAAGAAAACATGAAGTACATTCTTAACTAGAGAATTCCAATAAAATATGATAATCTTTAAAATTTACATTATAGCCTGATGAAAAGCCTTGAGTAACTGAAGAAGTTCAAGACTGTACTAAAGTCTTGTTTTGTTTTTATAAAGGCATGATTCCATTCCCCAAAAAAACATGTCAATATTCTTACATCATGTCTTAGCAGAAATTTTCCCAGTAGTGGTTCAAGAAGTGCATAAACTCTATCTGTGTGCAAAACATTTAACAACCAATCGGGTTATGGGATATTACTGTATTAAACAATTATGCCTCAATTTTAAGCATGTTTGCCCTTCAAAGGAGAATGAGAGCATTTTCAAAGTTATAACAATTGAAATGTTGGCACTAAGTCAGTGTTTTCCCATCTTAAAGCAATAGTCTAGATGAGGATATCTTACCACTATTAACAAAACATCTGTCGGAGGTTCAGCAGTTAAGACAATTAGTTTCCTCTCCAATTGTTTGAATGTGAAATGAACATTGGCTTATTAAGAGAAGCGCAGCCCACAGCGGATCCAAAGCAGAAGGAGGAAGAGGGAGAAGGGGAGTGTGGGCAAGCGCGGTCTGCCGCTGTGATCTGCTTCCCACTGAGGCAGGCACCCTCTGCCATTCAAAAGGAGCAGGGGCTGTGACCAAAGAGATTCAAGCTGCCCTGCGGGCTTGCTGCTTCGGGGCACAAGGAAGCCATTGTCTCTCTGAAAAGAGGAAGATGAGCTGAGA
>PVKM010043754.1:0-12430 GCA_004027735.1 Carollia perspicillata | reverse complement strand
GGTGCCGATCTCTTACACCACTCCCAGTGGGGCTAAGTGAGAACCCCATGCTCACGGTAGACCTCTAAAAGCCAACTTGATAATTTGACTCCTGGGTGTTTCCCAGGTGCCTTAGCTCAAAGATGAACACCTGGTTTCCCTCCTGATTGATTTGATTGCACACCCCCAGGAAGGCTACCTTGTTTAGACCCCTAGATACCCCTCATGAGTGCTACAGCTTTATACTTAAAATTTGGGAATCAGACTTTCTTTCTTTTGAGTCAGGACACCATCCCTGATTAATATGCAAAGATCCCAAAAAACTGTACTCCATCAAACACTGTCAGTCATTAACACCTTACTGTGAATCAGTTTTCAGGACTTTTCGACCAGACAGGTAATTAAAACTGAGTATTGGCTAGAGAAGATGTAGAACCCAGGTTTGGGGCGTAGTAAGGGAAAACTGAATGTGGAAAAATGGCCTTTGACAATACAGACTCTGAAAGGATGGTATTCTAAACTGAATTTGTGTGGGTACCACCTCCCGCCCCCAGTGAGCTATTATCATCAGTCATTTTTGGTGGGCCAGGCAGGATGTAGGGTTGGTGATGCTTGATGAAATGAGGTATGGTTCCTAGCCTGGCCATCACAAATAAGTACCACAGCCCACAATGAGCCCTACAGGAACACGCGGGCACATGTATCAGCACTGGAATCCAGTGTTCCAAGGTCTGACCATCTGACAAAGGAAGCAGAGGAACAACTGAAGGAGCCCTGAGCGGGAAGTCAAGAGACAGAAGTTCAAATTCTGGTTCTTCCGTGTACGTTTTCTGTGCGACCTTGCACGAGTACCTCCATTCATTCATTCAGCTTTGTGTCAGTACTGTGCCAAGCTCTAGGGATGAATATAGTGGTATCAGTAGGCCAAAGCCCATGTGTCCGATGCTTCAAAAGGCCAAAACTTAAAATATCAGGGTTTGTAGTAAGGAAAGGTTTTTCGATAGAGAAGGCGCCAACTGAGAAGATGGGAGACCGAATGGGTTAGGGGAACAGGTGTGCAGAAGTGCTGGTCGGGGAAGTTGTAATTGTACTGAGGCAAGAAAGTCAAAACAGGGAACAAGGCCTCAAGCTCCACCCCTCCCCTTCTCCATCCTGGCTGGGACATTGTTGGAGGAGACTTTTGCTGACCACCTTGTTCCCCTGCCTCGCCTTCCCCAATTTCCTGTAGCTGAGACAAATGAAAGCCTCAACCAGATCTGGTGGCCACGTTGACCAAAAGGACCGTTATGATATCTTTACAATAAATTTGCATTGCAATTTCAGAACTGCCCCGCTGCCCAGAATTGCCATGACAGTTCAGGGAAGGCCAGAAAAAGAAACCGCTGTCTGGAGAGGAGGGAGGAAGACAAGCCACGTGGGCAGTCACTCCACCAGCATGAGAAGCCGAGGGCCACCTTGCCCGCTGCCCTCCCCTATGTTTAATAAAAACCTTTCGCCCAGATTCCATCGGGGCATCGCAGTCTCCACTTCTTGAGTGCATATTTTTGCTTTAATAAATTTACTGTGTTTCACTAAATCCTTCCATCTGGGTCTCAAATCCTTTCCTGCCCTATAACAAGAACCTGGACCCTGGTATCGGGCTGAGGCCTCCCTTGGCCTCCCTGGTTGCCAGGCGTCAGTAGGACCTGAGAACTTAACCATTTATGGTAAAGGGGCGTCAGCATCAGATCTTCCTGGACAATGGACTCTTGGCTCCTGAAAGGGTTCCAGTGTTGAAGTTCAGTTACATCCTGGTCCTTTGGTTGGAAGGGGTGGGGGGACTTCGGTTCCAAATACAGCTGCAGACCAAAGTTCTTTTTCGTGTGCATGCCTCAGCTCCATGACTGGTGATTTTGGTCTGTTGTCTCTGAAAAGCAACTCAGCACCCCGTCAAACCAGAGAGGACCATTTTGAACTGGTTCTGTGGTCACAGTGAGAACATAATAGATACTATCCCTGCTCTCATACGTTTTACAGTCCAATGGGGAAACTAACATAGAAGAAATAATTTCATGATTTCCCTATAAAATGCTGAAGTTGGTTTAGACTAGAGGCTTTTAACACTAGCTGCAAATTAGAATCAACTGGGAAAATTTAAGGGGGAAAATAGGTGGCTATCTGGCATAATCTCCAAGATTACAATTCAAACTTGTGGGGTTCAGGTGTAGATATTTTATAATATCTGTCCCCAGGTGACTCTTCACCTGGGGACACCATGTGTAATTAGGAGAACCAGTGAGCTAGACAATATCTAAAGTCTCTTTCTGCTCTAACATTCTGTTAGTCCTTTATATTCCATACATAATGTAGGACATGTATATGTACATATACGTGCATTTCTGTCTGTGTGTACGTGAGAGAAGAACAAAGATATACAGGGAGATTGATTGAGAAAGAGAGAGAAAGCAAGAGATCAACCAAAAGCCAGTAGAACCTGGGTAAGACAAAACACTGGAGACCAGTGGGAAAATGATGTATATCAATGCTACAAAACTTGGGAGAGACGACTGGCCTACTCAACATTCTTTCTCCCATTCCTCTTTAGTTATAAACCTCTGATTTCATTCAGGGCAGCAGTGTGACCAGCTCTTGGCCTGCATTTCCTAGCCTCCATGGCAGCTAGATGTGATCAATGAGATGCAACTAGAAGTCGTGGGTGGGACTTCTAGAAACTCTCCTTAAGGGAGATCCTCACCAGTGGGGAGCATACTTTATGTCCTTCACCGCTTCTTCCAACTCTTTGCCTGGAACAGAGTGGATGGCCAGGAATCACTAGCCATCTGGAACTGTGTAGTGACCTTGAGGATGAGGTAATGGGCTAAGGGTTTTAGAACAGAGAGATAATAGGAGCCTGGCTGTCAAATAATTCCGTGGTTTCATAACCACCAGACTGCCTATTTCTGGTTTTCTTACACGTGAAAAAATTAAACCCCACTTTGTTTAAACAACACACTGTAAATCATTTGACTCTGATACAGGCATTCTATGAAAAAAAATATCCCCTGTTCAAATAAGTTGGGGAAATACTGCATACCACAGTGTAGATCTCCACCTCGTCTGTCAGACTCCCAGTGCATACTTGCATGTTAATAAAAGTTCAAAATAGAGAAACCTATTCCCTTTGTTTAACTTGGCATTCAGCGCCTGCTTTTCCCACACTCCCTTCCCACAACAATATATAGTCCAGCACAGACACTCAGAGAATCTTTTAATGTTGCATGAAACTAATATTCTTCGGTGCATTATTTGAGAACCTCTGACACAGAGGGGTAAACATCCGCCTGTTGAAATCCCAGAATACCCAATATCTGAGCAGTTCAATCCGAAACATCAATCAAATGTTTCATAGCCGATGTGACAGAACAAGCAGCAACGTGTTTTCTTTTCCATTTAGTTGTTGGTGCATTAGAGTGACAAAGTCACAAATGCTTTGCTGAGAAACAGCTCCAACCACCCAAACCCCAAACGGCCCCAGCAGCCAGTTGCTCCTGGCTCGTCTTCTGCTCTGACTCAGCTCTGGGCCGTGTGCTGAGTCGTGTTTTCCGGCTCTGGCCCACCTGGAAGGCCTCCTGGGATGTGAACAAAAGTCAAGGCTGCCCAATAACTGGCTTCCAGAGTGAGGCTCTGTTGGCAAACCCAATTCTCAGGCCAACCTAAGAGAGCGTCACCCAGCTGTTGGCTCCTCCTTTGCGGTAACTGCCTGAAAGCCCACACACGCCTGGAGCCCGAGCTCTTCAGGAGTGGCCTGCGACTAGGCCCTTCCATGAGCACCAAGGACATCGCCTAAAACTTCAGCATTTAAAATCCCGACACAGGTGACAAGTGCTTCTTATTTCACAAAAGTGTCATCTAAAAAAAAAAAAAAGAAGCACCAACAAACTCACAAAAAAATACAAATGGCTGATATTCTTTCCCAAAAGCCAGAAGAGTGCTTCTCCATCCCTCTACATTAAAGCAATACACGTGTCTTTGTACAAAATGTGGGCTCTTGTAGACAATGTATGTGGGTCTTGTGGGGTTTTCGGTCCATTCTGACATTCTCTGTCTCTTTTTAATTGCTGTATGTCGATCATTTATAGTTAAAGTGATTATCGAGGTGGCTGAGTTGATAGCTCTCAGAAAACTCAGCCTCTCACACACACACTGAACCCTGCTCATGTGTACCCACACATACATTCCCACGCGTGTACACCTGCACACACACTCATACTCTCACTTGCATACACAGTCACTCTACTTACACTCACACTTTGTTGCAGAGGTTGGTGGGAAGCCCAAAAAGGCCATTTATTTGCTGCAGGTCACACAGCACAATTGGGACAGGCCTGGAATGACATCTCGAGGTGACTGTTCCCATTCAGGCAACCATGCTGACTCTCACCGAGCAGGCAGGACCGCAAGGGGCACAAGTGTGTCTGGGCACATTAATAATGATTCCTGTTTGCCACCAGCCAGTGACTGATGCTTGAACCAGTCGTCAGTGAAGTACATTCCTGGGTTTTTATTCCATTAGGACAGGTCTCCCTGGCTGCATAGGATCTGAGAGAAACGCTGCTGATTCTTGAGGCATGCAGAGCTTTGCTGTTACAGCACTGGACAGCCAGGGATCAGTGTGGATTGACTGGGACTAGAAGAGAAAGGGCCAAACATCCCAACAAAAAAATCGGATAACTCCTACTCTCCTAGAAGGAAAGCAAGACTCATAGCCTGGGTGGGGGAAGCCGTAGATGATGTCCTAGAGCAGTTGTCTTAAAACTGGAGCGAACATCTGTGCTGTGTGACCTAACGCAAGCAAAAGACATCTCTGGGCTTTCTTCTGCAAAGTGTGTGACTGTAGGGGATGTGTGGCTATGTATAAGTACATGAGTGTGTGAGTGAACATGAGTATGTGTGAATATAAATGTATGAGTATACTCAGTGTGTGTACGTTTGTGAGTATACAATCTGTATGAGGGTGTGTATGTGAGTCTGTGAGTGTATGTGTGTGTCAGTACAAGAGTGCAAATGTGAAGGTGTGGGAGAGTGTGTGTGAGCTTCTGAGGGTGTGTGAGTGTGAGTGTGTGTGTGTGGTGGCCAGATGGTGAAGAAATACATTCCATACGTGAGGATTTTCCACGAAGTATGTGGACAAGGCCAATTTTATCAATCACAGGTCCTCGAGTCTGCACACACTGTCCCTGGTGTCATCGGAGTCCCCTTTCCTGCCCACCCTCGTCCTTACTAACCTGTGCTCTCTGAGGAGTAAAACCCTTCAGGGCAGCTAACAAAAGGACAACTAAAATATTAATTGGAGGGCGGGTCTCCTTATTGGTGAAGTGGGCACAACAAGCTCATCTTAGAACTTCCGTTCCTTCCCTGTTTGGTTCTCTGTGACTAATAGAAAGCTGCAGACTTAGTCACAGGCCCTCATAGAAGTAGAAGTAGTCTTTAATTAGACACATTGTAGAGTGCAGGCAGCGGGCCTGCTGACAATTCTCTGGGCAGGGCATCGTCTTTGCATTCCTCTAGTCTTATCAAAGAAGGCATTGCTTTGACCAGGCCAGGGGAGAATGCGGAGGAGACAACATTGTAAGGGATGATGAAGATAACTGTAGCATGGCTCTACAAACACACACACACACAATTAAAGATAAGCAACTCTTGCCCTGGCTGCGTGGCTCAGTTGGTTGGAGCATCGTCTCAAACGCCAAAAGGTTGTGGGTTCGATCATCGGTTGGGGTGTGCACAGGGGGTGACCAGCAGGTGTTTCTCACATTGGTATCTCTCTCCCCTTCTGCCCCTCCCTCCCTAAAATCAGTAGAAATATCCTTGGGTGAGGATTAAAACAATAAAATAAAATAATAAAATAAAATAGATAAGCAACTCTTTTCAACTATATCAATACTCAATCCTAGAAGAAGAAAAAAAAGGCTTTGAATAGTCAAACCGGCACCTCGGTTTGCAACACTAATTGTTTTAAACACGACTGAAATGTTTTCAGGGGCTACTGAAGTTGACAAGTTGTACCGGATAAATCTCACAAATAAAAATTTTATGTGGTTTCTTTTGAATGCAGTGTGCATTATTCAATAGGCAGTTAAAATTCTATTTTATCAAATAATATACTGCGGTACATATTCCAATTATAATCAACCTTGAGACTGTTTCATCTTATAAAATGTTTAAATTTCTTCCCTCCTACACCTCCTATTAATCAAAAAAATAAATACAGCTGTTGTATGAATTAATTTTTAGCAATACAGTCGAACCTTGAACAACATAGAGCTTAGGGGCACCCCCTTCACACCGTTGAAATTCAGAGAATACTTTAGACTTCCCCAAAACTTAGCAGTCCCTGGGTATCCATGGGGGATTGGTTCTAGCAACCCCCACAAGCACCACTACGTCTAAAATGGCTAGATGGATGCATACAGTCGGCCCTCCACATCACAGACTCCCGACCTCACAACAAAACTGTACAGGTACTTACTGAAAAACTCTGTGTGAGTGCACCACGCGGTTCAAACCCACGGTGCCCGTGTTGTTCAGGCACCAACTGTGTCTGCCTTTCTCTTTCACCAAATGCATTGCAGAGCTTATCTCGATGTCTAGTGAAATCGAAGGAGTTATTTCTGTGTTTTTATACAAGACGCCTACTTAACCATTCCCAAAAGCTAACTCCGAAGTTCAGTGCACACTTGCGAGCACATTTACTCAAAAAAAAAAAAAAGCCACACCATTGATCATGTTGTTTGTTTTATAAGTAACTTACTATTTTGACTGCATATAACACTGAATTTTGAAACAACTTATATTTATTCTTGTTTTTATTAATTTTTATAAAATAGATGAATTATATTGTATCCTTGATGATTTTAATCTTGCCTCCTTTCAGTAATCTGTTTTCACAAAATTAGAAGTAATTCTTCTTACGGTGGTTTTCATAATTTTCCTCAAAGCAAAAGAGGTGTGTCCAGAAAAAGTCCAGCCAATAATAATTTAACGAGAATGGTTTGTGCAACATTGACATCACCTGGCAGCCAAGGCAAGGGGACTGGAATGCACATGTGTGAACAGTGACAACTTCATTGTGCTAGTCAGAGGGGGCGGTAGATGTCATTGAGTGAGTATGTGTACTGTGCGGCCGTCGCATTCAAAATGACTGAGTGAGTAGAGCAACAAATCTGCTTCAAATTTTTTTTAATTGCATCCAACTCTTTTTTTTTAAGATTTTATTTATTTGTCTTTACAGGGGAAGGGAAGGAGAGAGGGAGAGAAATATTAATGTATGGTTGCCTCTCATGTGTCCCCTGCTGGGAACTGGCCTGCAACCCAGGCATGTGCCCTGACTGGGAATCGAACCAGCAGCCCTTTGCTTCACAGGCCCGCACTCAATCCACTGAGCTATACCAGCCAGGGCTTGCTTCAAATTTTTAAAAAATATATTTTATTGATTAAGCTATTAGAGTTGTCCCAATTTTTCCCCTTTGTCCCCCTCCACCCAGTACCCTCATTCCCTCCAGCACTCGCCCTCTTAGTTCATGTCCATGGGTTGTACATGTAAGTTCTTTGGCTTCTCCGTTTCCTGTACTATTCTTAACATCACCCTGTCTACTTTTTACATACCAATTTGCACTTCTTAATCCCTGCACCTTTTTCCTCATTCCTCCCTTTCCCCCTCCAACTGATAACCCTCCAAATGACCTTCATGTATGTGATTCTCTTTCTGTTCTGCTTGTTTGCTTAGTTTGTTTTTTAGATTCAATTGTTGATAGTTGTGAATTTAGTGTCATTTTAGTGTTCATAGTTTTGATTTTCTTATTTTTTTTGTATAATTCCCTTGAACATTTCATATAATAATGGCTTGGTGATGACAAATCCGCATCAAATTTTGCGTTAAGCTTGAACAAACATTCCTCTGTGGAAACTATTTGGATGATTCAGAAGGCTTTCGGGGACGGTGCAATGAGTGCAGTGCAAATAAAAGTGTGGCACGAATGCTTCCAAGATGGTTAAGAGTCTGTTGAAAGTTATTCGTGTTCCGGAAGGTCTGCAACAAGCAGAACACCTGCAAATGCTGAACGTGTACACGCTGCAATCAACAAAGATCAGCGACTGATAGTACAAGAACTAGAAGCTGACCTGGGAATTCCAAACGCTGCTATGCCTGAGATTTTGATGCAAGATCTTGGCATGAAACGTGTTGTGGCCAAAATTCATTCTTTGGCTTCTGCTACCAGAGCAGGAGGAACATCGTGCTGCAGCTGCTAATGATGCTGGGAGAACCGTGTGAGGTCCCAACGGGCCTATTTTGAAGGAGACTGAGGCACCATTGTCCTATGTACAATGTGTCTTGTATCCTGTATCTTCTTCAATGAATGTCTCGATTTTTCATAGTATATGGCTGGATACTTTCTGGGCAGACCTCATATACTGTAACATTAATTTAAATTAAAATTTTTAATCAGACTTTTTCGTAGAGAAAGAAAGCCTGATTTGCAGACTGGTTTGATGAGAAAGACCAGCTTTGCTAAAGAGGTCATGCGTGAGCTGTTGTCCATGAACCGAGGAGCTGAATCTGAGCTCGAATGTTGTCCCAGAAAAGATACTTAAGCATTTAATAAAATAAAGGCATTTTATGTTTTAAATTGCAGTGGGAAAGTGGATCGAAATGAACAATATTTTAATTTTCCAACCCTTTCTTAATAAATTGGACTAGACAAGGTGAAAAAACAGCAGATGTAATTAATAGTCATTGAAGAGATGTTAGAAAGGGCTCTTGGTATATACTCCCAGAAATCGAGAGAGTGAATGAATGGTTCTGATGATGAATAACAAATCCTTTCGGGGGTCTTTTTCTCTTTCGACAAAGTTGAAGGATAAATATTTTTGGATGATGGGTCGCTGTGTAAATTGGGGCATTTAACTCAAAATAGTTCAAATAATTAATGAAGTTATCATAATAAAACATCTGTTCCTGTCAACTTATCAGTGTAAACAAGATTTGTCAGTCTTCACACCTATAAAAACAAAACAAGTACATTTTTAAAATAATAGAATTGATACTGTCCACCTTCTCATTCTAGCATTAAGTAATATTTATTATTAAATTGGGAGAATCACATTAATCTCATTAAGAAATATATCCCAATTATTTTTATTATTTAATTTAGTATTAAAATTTTTTATGTTTATGTTCTTTTGATTATTTGTACGCAGATGATAATTATAATGGCCATTCACTTAAGAAATAATTTTAACACTTAGACCCTCATGGAAAATTCGAATATTAAAATTTTTGACTGTAGACAACAATGTCTATATACTTAGCACCACTTAACTGTTCACTTAAAATGGTTACGATGGCAGATTTTATGTTGTTTTTCCACCACAATTAACAATTTAAAAGAATTTAAATTTCTGATTACATATATAATATTTTTTCAGCAATGCATACTTGGTGATCAATAAAAGATTAGCAAGCATAAGAACATACTACATTAGAAAAAATTCTAGAAAGATTAGTTTAAGAAGATTAGAGGTTGAAGTAAAATGTTCCAGTATTAAAGAAACAGTTTGAGTTCATGTGCTTTTTAAATGGATGGCGATGGATATCAGTCACTGTGGTATTTAGGTTCCATTGAATGCATTTAATAAGTGATAATGATTTCATTTTAGAGTCAATATTTATAACAACCTGAAATTATATCCTCGTAATGATTTCAATTTCTAGAGAGAATTGTAGATGTTAACTGAAGGGTGTTTGAGATGCTGCACAGATTTTCAGGATACGGTGGGTGGCACGCGCACAAACCTGAAGGCGCTGCCTGGGAGCCTGGGGACCAGCTGGGTGGGGCTCCGCGGCAGGGGCCAGCTCGGCTGCCTGAGCAACTGTGGCTTCTACCCTGCTCCTCCCGCTCGACTCCTTAAAGGCATTTGCTTCTCCTGGAGAGAGTGGCAGCCCTGTGGACCGGAGTTTTCAGAGGCACGGCTCCTTCGCAGGCTGTCCCCACCCTACACTACACAGCCTTCACTTTCTGTGGGAGACTCAGCCGGACGGGAGTGTGAATGCATGGACTAGATCATTCCTTTTTGGAAGGAGAGGAGGCGGGGGCCTTTACTTAGTGAACATCTGCTACATACTGTGCAGAATGCTTTATATACGTATGTAATCTCATTTAGTAATAAGAATAATTAAGGTTATTATATATGCTTATGATTTTATACTGAGCACTTAATACGTACTAGCCACTGCGGTGTAAACTTCCCATGAATGATCTTCATCAATCCTTACAATGATCCTCTGAGACAGGAATCATACTCATTCCCATTGTACAGATGAGAAAAATGAGGTCAAGATACATCTTTCAAAGGTAAACAGACAGGAGGTGACAAAGCCTGACACTGAAGTGCACATGTTTAACCTCAAGTGTCACGCCCAGTCAAAATGAACCTGACAGTTTGAGCAACTTGGCAGATGGCGATGGCTAAGTCTCGGGTCAGTCCGACTCATTCATTCCCATTGCGTTCCAGAAAGGACTGAGGCGCTGCCCGACAGCTGCAATGTTCCTGGCTATCTAGAACTCTCCGAGCGTGGCATTCGCCTTGCTTCTTTGCCAACTTTATAAAGTAGACAGAATTGATTTTATTACAATAATGATTTTATGATAATTATATAATTACCTCCCCCTCCCTTTTTTTCTGCAAATGAGAAGACTAACATGCCCATAATTTTTTCCGGGACTTGCCCTGCCCCATCGGCCATCTCCGAACTCCCGAGCAGAGTGCATCCGACAGCTGTGAAAACTCAGCCAAGGCTGCCCACACAGCCCAGGGGCCCCCAGAGCACACAGGGCTTGCGCAGCCGAGCCAGGGTGGGAAGCCCTCAACACGCTCTTTCGAGCTTTTGGATATCACTGCAAGTGAGGGCTCCTAACTGACATGTCCCATCAGGCAGGGACCTGTGTGTCCAGTCTTCCTCATGGTTTTGAGCAGGGAGCCCGTGGGCCCCAACTGGGGAGCAGATGGGAAGGAGCATGCCCGCAGGTCTTGAGGCAGGAGAGGTGTGTGGGGCTCACTCCTCACAGCCTCTCTCTGCATAGGGGTAGTTGTTTAGTTGCTCAGAAAGGAAGGGTCTTCAGTGGATTTGCCAAAGGGCCTGTTTTTACTGTTTATGCCCCCGGCAATGGTGTTGTGGGGGCGGGGGCGTGGACTGGAGTCACTTAAATCTAATATAACACGTATAAAAATACAGAGATTTGATTCTGAGACAGCCAGAGCTGCGGTGCAGCATTTTAACACTGACAGACCAGCAGGAGGCAGGAACTCCACCGGGAGCCTGCTCTGGGTCTGCCCACTGGGACTCCCAGAATTCCCCCGCCCAGCCCATGCCACTGCTCCTAGGAATGGTGCCTCGCAGGGAGAAGCAAACAGCTTCACACTGGCGCTTTTCTTTTCTCAAGGACTTGAGGGAAAGAAATAGCTTTTGTTTTCTTTTTTCCCAGTTGGCTAAACATGACATCTGACCTACAGACTTGGAAAACCACTTGACTAGCAGTGTGAGCGATTAGACAGGACAACAGCCTGGGGTATTATCTCGTGGAAGGGGAGAAGCCCAGCCTGTCTTTTCTTCTAAAATTTGTGGCAATCATCAGAAAAGAGCAGCTGTCAAACTCTGCTCCTGTCCTAATGGGCCTGCCAGGCCACTGCCATCTTTATTTAATTAGTTTATTAATCTTACAATGCAATACCAGCCTCTGTCTCGTTGCACCTTACGAGCTAACCAGCTCCGGATTTTCAAACATGCTTAATTAAAGCTCCAAAAGCCACAGGCCTTCCCTCCTCTTGTTGATACTCTCCCACCAGGCCAGACACCAGCCAGAACTCAAATAAATAAATGGCTCTGCCTCTCTGTCCATCTGTCCCATCGTGGGTGGTGGCGCAAGGGCAGGACATTCTCAGGAAAGAAACACTCACTTCATCAGAGGTTTGCAGCTCTCCACGATATGGGGCTGCCATTCTTTGGAGGAACATGAATTACAGTGCTAGAGGGAAAGGAATGAAAAGGATGTTATTCAAACTTTTATATATACATCACTCCTTCTCCCAGCCACTATACTTGTTGGAAAGGAGCTGTACCCACCACAAAAGAGCAGCCCTTCTCTAGGAGTCTGTGAACTCAGGGAGACAATGTCCCCACCCTACGGGGTGGGGAGAATGTAAAGCCTGGAGGAGCAAGTGGGACTATCCAGGGATGGGTGTGGGGAAGAAATGCACTCATTGTTGTTCTGCAACTGTGTTTTAACAGCTGTATGCACAGCTGTCTCCCCAACAAATTATGAGTCCCAGCAGGCAAGGACTGCTATCTGGCACAGTGCTAGGAATATAGCAGACACATAAGTTGGAAGGATGGAAGGAAGGAAGGAGGGAAGGA
>PVKM010043753.1:0-12432 GCA_004027735.1 Carollia perspicillata | reverse complement strand
TGTAGTTTTCAGTGACAGGTCTTCTGCTTTTTTACAGTATTCCATATTATTTTATTCTTTTTATATTATTTTAAATGCAGTTACTTTTCAATTTCATATTTGGATTGTTCATTACTAGTGTTTAGAAATACAAGTGACTGTTGTATATTGATCTTGTATTCCATAAGCTTGATAAACTTGATAGCTCTAATAGCATGTCGATTCCTCAGGGATTTCTCTACATATAAGATCATGTCATCTATGAATAGACACAATTTTAATTCCTCCTTTCCAACCTGGGTGCATTTCATTTCTTTTCTTGACTAATTACACTGACTGGAATCTCCAGTACATTGTTGAATAGAAGCGGTAAAAGTGGGCATTCTTCTCTTGTTCCTGATCTTATAACAGGGTGTAGGCTGGGATGCCTCAGGGCTCCCCAAAGGAGGAATTTGTAATGAGGTCCAGTGTTGCATTCACCAACCGCGAGAACAAATGTCGGAGACTTTCAGGGTTTCAAAGATGCTACTTTATTGGCCAAAGTTTTACCTGCGCAGGGGCGAGCTCTCCGAACGTGTCCGAGGACACAGTGCTCCTTGGAGCTGCAAGTGAGAGTCGCGCCTAATGCTTACAACTAAGGGTTTTTATGGGCGCGAGCAAGCAAGCCAGGCACAGAAGCAAATGTGGCACGTTAGCAATTGGCGCAATCAAACAAAGCAGTGGTCTCTGATTAGTGGGATCTCCCGCTGGCGGGCAAATTTTGGCGGCCTTTCCTAGCTGACTCTATCAACATTTAGTCCAGGTGGTTATCTACTTGACTAACCCTCCGCCTCCTCTCTTCCCGGAACACTTGGGGTAACTGCCCTTCCTGGAACACACATAGGGTGGGGAGGGATGTGCTCTTATGCCACATTCTCCTAGTAATTTTCCATCCTGCTCTTACATCCAGAACTTGGGGTGTCCAGAAATATAGGATATCCCCACCCCCACAAGTCTGGCTGGGAGATGGGACACAGGGAGAAGGGCTATTGAGTTATTTTGCATATCAGTAACAGCAGACTAGTCTTCATAGCCATATGCAAAAACAGTTATTTTGTGTATCAATGGCAGGCTACCTAGGGAGATAGACAGGACTTTGACCCCTGATGTAACTGGGGGCAGCTCCCTCTAGTTACAGGGCCTCAGTGAGAGCTTTGGAGTGGTTCACTCCACTTGCGGGTGCCACACCTGCCCAGACTAATTATGGCAGCCAAGAAAGGCTGAAAATGCTGGAGTGCAAGAATGGGTAGCTGATTGTGGGAGGAGTCAGAAATGGGGTTACAGAGGAGGTTCCAAGCTGGGATTTAAGCTAAAGGTGGGCTTCCATGTGGGATGAGAGACAATGGGAGACAATGAGAGAGACAGTGCAGGACTAGGGGGAGAGACAATGAGGGACTGAGAATAATGTGAGACCATTCGGGCAGAAAAGGGGTGAAAGGACTCTCACTGATGGGCCATGAGGAGGTGCCCTGTGGTTTTGGATTAAGAACTGGAGATGACTGCAACACAGCTGATGGTGCTGGGGACTGCAGGAGACCTGCCCAGGCAAGCACAGATTACTGGGAATAACCAGTAGTCTAGCTGAGCTATCGACTTCTATTTCTTTTCTTGAGATATGGTACCCCTGACTGGTCTGACTGGTCTGGCTGGGCAAAAGGGGAAAGGCAGGACTGTGTATGTGTGTTTGTGGGAGTTTTAAAGGGACTTTGGGATTTTACCGGCAACATTCCACCATTACTCTAAACCTGTGTAACTTTTGAATAAATAGTTCCTTTCCTTTTTATCAAACTCTGGCATTGAGAGCCACAGTTCCCACCTGGTGGCAGGCAAGATGAGCCTAGTACGGAAAGACTCTGGGGGAGGGGGCTTGTTTTGGTAATAGTATCTGGGCCCCTCCATGAGTTCATTCAATAACAGTCTTACACGGAAAGCATCAAGTCTTTCACCATTAAATATCTGGCTGGGGGATGGGACACAGGAAAAAAAAAGTTAGCCATTTTTTTCCCAGATAGCCTTTATCAGTTTAATGAAGTTTCCTTTGGTTCCTAGTTTGTTTAGTGTTTTCATCTTGAAAGGGTATTTGATTTTGTGCAATGTTTGTTCTGCATCTATTGATGATTGTATGGTTTTCTTTTTTAATTCTCAGTACTATGGCATAGTACCATGATTGACTTTGTATGTTGAATCGACCTTACACTCCTGGAATAAATCTTACTTGGTTATCATGTATAACACTTTAAATGTTGGATTCAATTTACTAGTATTCTGTTGGGGATTTTGCATCCATATTCATAAGAGAATTTGATCTGTAGTTTTCTCTTAATGTCTTGTCTGATTTTGATATCAGGGTAATACAGGGCTCATATAATGAGTTGGGAAGTATACTCATGCCTTCTGATTATTATTCTTTTTGAAGAGTTTGGAAGATATTGGTGTTAATTCTTCTTTTAATACTTAGTAAAATTAACCTGTGAAGCCATCTGATACTGAGCTTTTATTTGCAGGATTTTTTTATTTTTAATTTTTCAATTACAGTTGATACTCAATATTATTTTAGTTTCAGGTATACAACAAAGGAGTTAGAGATTCATATAACTTATGAAATGTTCTTCCCCAAAAGTCTAGTAATAAACCTGGCACCATGTATAGTTACTACAATATTATTGACTATTTTCCTGATGCTATACTTTACATTGCTGTGAAAATTTTATAACTGTCAATTTGTACTTCTTAATGTCTTCACATTTTTCACCCAGCCCTGCCAACCTCCTTACCATCTGGCAACAATCAATTTGTTCACTGTATCTATGAATTTGTTTCTGTTCTGTTTGTTCATGTGTTTTGTTTTGTTTTAGATTCCACATGTAAGTGAAATTATATGGCATTTTTCTTTCTCTCTCTGACTTACTTCACTTAACATAACACCTTCTAAGTTCATGCATAATGTCGCCAATGTTCAGATGTCATTTTTATGGCAGAGTAATATTCCATTGTATGTATGCACCATACTTTCTTTAACTAGTTGTCTGTTGATGGACACTTGGTACCATACCTCAACTACTGTAAATAATATTGCAATAACAATAGTGATGCATATATGTATTTTTTCAAATTAGTGCTTTGGATTTTGACAGACAAATACCCAGAAGTGAGATTGTTTGGTCATACGTTAGTTTTATTTTTAATGTTTTGAGGAACTTCCATACTGTCTGCCATAGTGGCTGCACTAGTTGGCAATCCCACCAATAGTACATGAGAGTTCCTTTTTTTCTACATCCTCACAAACACTTCTTGTTTGTTGGTTTACTGATGGTATCCATTCAGACACTGAATGATATTCATTCAGACACGGGTGATATCTCATTGTGCTTTTAACTTGCATTTCTCTAGTGATTAGTGATATTGAGCACCTTTTCATATATCTATTGGCCATCTGTATATCCTCTTTGGATAATGTGTATTTAGTTTCTTTGCCAATTTTTTAATCAGATTGTGTGTTTTTGGTGTTCAGCTGCATAAGTTCTTTATATGTTTTGAATACTAACTCCTTATCAGGTGTTTCATTGGCAAATATCCTCTTATATTCAGTAGGGTGGTTTTGGTTTTGATGATGGTTTTCTTTTGCTGTGCAAAAATTGTTTAGTTTGATGTAGTCCCATTTGTTTACATTTTTAATTCCCTTGCCCAAGGAAACATATCACAAAAAACATTACTAAGAACAATGTCAAAGAGTTTACCACCTATGTTTTCTTCTAGGAGTTTTCTGGTTTCAAGTCTTACATTTAAGTTTTCAATCTATTTTGAGTTTGTTCTTGCATATGGTATAAGAAAGAGGTCTTTTCATTTTTGTGCTTATATCTGTTCATTTATCTCAATACCATTTATTGAAGACACTGTCTTTGCACCATTGTATGTTCTTGCCTCCTTTGTCATAGATTCATTGACCATGTAGGGTTTATTTCTGGATTCTATTCTGTTCCACTGATCTACATGTCTTTATGCCATTACCATTGCTTTGATTACTATAGCCTTGTAGTATACTTTGATATGAAGTAGTGTGATACCTCCAACTTTGTTCTTCTTTCCAAGATTGCTTTTGTTGTTCAGGGTCCTTTGTGGATCCATATAAATTTTAGGATTATTTGTTCTAGTTCTGTGAAAAATGCTGTTGGTGTTTTCATAGCGATTGCATTGAATCTGTGGATTGCATAGACCTTTTAATGATGTTAATTCTTTTTTATCCATGAGCAGGCTACATACTTCCATTAATTGTATTTTCTTCAACTTCTGTCTTCAATATCTTATAGTTTTCAGAGTTCAGGTCTTTTACTTCCCTGGTTAAATTTATTACTAGATTTTTTTTGTACAATTATAAATGGAATTGAGTTCTTAATTTCTCTTTCTGATAGTTTGTCATTGGTGTATCAAATGCAACCAATTTCTGAAATGTATTTTATATCCTGCTACTTTACTAAATTCATTTATTAGTTCTAGTAGTTTTTGCTGGAATTTTTAGGATTCTCTATATACACTATCATGTCATCTACAAGTAATGAAATTTTACTTCTTCCTTTCCAATTTGGATGCCCTTCCATTCTTTTTCTTGACTGACTTCTAATGGCTAAGACCTCCAATACTATTCTGAATAAAAATGGTGAAAGTGGACATCCTTGTCTTGTTTCTGATCCTAAGGAAAATGCTTTTAGCTTTATACCATTAAGTATAATGTTTACTGTGGGTTTTTCATATGTGGCTTTTATGTTAAGATATGTTCCCTCTGTTCCCATTCTGCTGAGAGCTTTTATGATAAATGGATGCTGGGTTTTGACAAACACTTTTTCTGCATCTATTGACATAATCATATGATTTTTATTCTTCATTTTGTTTTTGTGGGTTATTGCATAAATTAACTTATGGATGTTGAACCAGTCTTGCATCCAGGAATAAAACGTACTTTCATGGTGTATGATCTTATTAATGTACTGTTGAATTTGGCTTACTAATATATTGTTGAGGATTTTTACATCTATGTTCATCAGGGACATTATGTATAATTCTCTCTCTCTCTCTATGTCTTAGTTGGGTTTTGCCATCAGAGTAGTGCTAGTCTCATATAATGAGCTTGGGAGCTTTCCTTCCTCTTAATTTTTTTGGAAGAGTTCGAGAAGGATATATGTTAATTTTTTTTAAATAGTTGGTAAAATTCACCTTTGAAGACATCTGGTTAGGATTATTGTTTGTTGAGAGGTTTTTTTTTTTTGGTTACTGATTCCATTTTATCAGTAGCTATCCATCTGTTCAGTGTTTTTGTTTCTTCTTGATTCATTCCTGGAAGATTATATGTATCTAGGAATATATCCATTTCTTCCAGGTTGTCCCGACTGTTGGCATAAAATTGTTCAGAGTATTTCCTTTGTAGTTCTGTGGTATCAGTTATCACTTCTACTCTTTCATTTCTGGTTTGTTTATTTGGTCCCTCTATCTTTTTCTCTTTAAGAGTCTGGTGATTGTTTATCTTTTCAAAGATAAATAATTTCCTATATTTTATATTATATTTGATTTATTTCTTCCAAGATCTTCCTTCTACCCACTTTAGGCTTTGTTCTTTTTCTAGTTGCTTTAGGTATAAGGATGGATTGCTTATTTGAGATTTTTCTTGTTCCTTAAGGAATAGGGAAGGCCTGTATTCTATGAATTTCCATTAGAACCGCTTTGGCTATGTGTCATAGAATTAGGGTCATTCTGTTTTCACTTTCATTTGTTCAAGGTATATTTTGATTTCTTCCTTAATCTCATCGTTAACCCATTCATTGTTTAATAGTGTTATTTAGCCTCCACATGCTTGTGTGTTTTTAGCTTGTCTTCTTGTAATTGATTTCTAGTTTCATTCTCTTGTGATTGGAGAAGAGCTTGATATTATTTCAGTCTTCTTAAATGTATTGAGCCTTGTTTTGTGAACTAACATGTTGTCTGTCCTGGAAATTTTTCCATGAGCATTTGAAAAGAATGAATATTCTTCTGCTTTTGGGTGTATTGTTCTAAAAATATCAACTAAATCCATTTGGTCTAATGTGTGATTTAAGGATGCTGTTTCCTTGTTGATTTTCTGTGTGGATCATCTATTAATGTCAATGGGGTGTTAAAGGCCCCTGCTATGACTATATAACTGTTGATCTCTCCATTTATGTCAGTAGTTATTTGTTTTATATATTTATGTGCTCCTATGTTGTTTTGTAAATGTTTACAAGTATTATATTCTTTTGTTAGATTTATCCCTTTATCATTATGAAATTCCTTCTTTGTCTCTTGTTATAACCTTTGTTTCAAAGTCTACTTTGTCTGATAGAAATATTGCTACCCCAGCTTTTTTCATTTGCATGGAATATTTTTTTCTATTCATTTGCTATCAGACTTTGTGTGGCAGTCTGAAGTGCAGCATATGTGTGGGCTTCTTATCTATTCAGCTCTATGTCTTTTGATCAGAGCATTTAATACAGTTACTTAAGTAATTATTGATAAATATCTAGTGATTATCATATTCTAATTTATATTTTCATTGTTTTTCTTCTCCTTAAACAAGTTCCTTTAGCATTTCTTATAATACTGGCTTAGTGTCAATGAATTCCCTTAGCTTCTTCTTGTCTGAGAAGCTCTTTATTCCCTTCAATTTTAAATGATAGCCTTGCTGGGTAGAGTAATCTTGGTTGTAGGTCATTGCTTTTTTTCACTTTGAATATTTCATGCCCAAACCTTCTGGCCTATAAAGTTTTCATTAATATTTCTCTGACAATCTGATGGGAGCTCCCTGTAGATAACTAACTGCTTCTCTCTTGCTGCTTTTAAGATTCTCTCTTTCTTTAACCGTTTGCATTTTCATTATGATGTGTCTTGGCATCAGCCTCTTTGGGTTCATATTACTTGAGATTCTCTGTGCTTCCTGGACTTGTATATCTATTTCTTTCACCAGGTTAGGGAATTTTTCAGTATCATTTCTTCAAATATGTTTTCAATACCTTGATCTCTCTCTTCACCTTATGCTACCTCTAGGATGAAATATCGTTACACTTTATTGTAACAATACTATTGTTGTCAGAGAAGTCCCTTAAAATACCCTCATTTAAAAAACATTCTTTTTTTCTTATTGCTGTTCTGATTGGTCTTCCTTGGCTATCTTATCTTCCCAATTGCTGATTTGATCCTCTGCTTCATCTAATTTGTTATTGATTCCTTCTGCTGTTATTGATTCCTTCTTCATTTCAGTTATTGTATTCTTCATTTCTGACTGGCTCTTTTTAATGTTTTTATATCTCCATTTTTATGTTTGCTATCTCTTTGTAGAAGTTTTCACTGAGAGCATCTAGTATCCTTATAACCAGTATTTTGAACTCTGCAACTGGTAGATTGCTTGTCTCCATTTTGTTTACTTCTTTTACTGGAGTTTTGTTCTGTCTTTCATTTGGGCCATGTTTCTTTGTCTCCTCATTTTGGCGGCCTCCCTGTGTTTGTTTCTATGCATTAGGTAGATCTGCTACATCTTCTGGTCTCGGTAGAGTGATCTTATGTATAGTGTTTCCTGTGGGGGCCAGTGGTACAGCCTTCCTGGTCACCTGAGCTAGGTGCTCCAGGTGTATCCCTTGTGTGGGTTGTGTGTGCCCTCCTTTTGTAGTTAAGCCTTGATTGCCATTTGGCACATCAGTGGAAGGGATTGCCCCTCAGGCTGATAAGTTGTGAGGACTGGCCTTGAGCTGTTGTATGGGGTCTGATCACATGGAGCAGGATTCACTCTAATGGAGTCTGGTGCTTGCCAAGTTTCCCTATGGGTGTATCATTTGTGGAGCTAATTAGCTGGTGCTGTGTGTTCTGAATGTAGCCACAAGTTGTGTTCGTTCTAGACCCTTTTTATAGAGATTCTTACATGTACCCAGGCCAGCTACTGCCTGTACCTGGCACAGGGCCACCTGGTAGGAGCCACAAGGTAGTCTTGGATGGTAGCTGCCTGTATTTTGCTGAGAGGTGCTTGGGAAAGGCTATGGTAACTGAGGTTGGCTGCTACAGGTGCTAGGATTAGAGCCGCTTATCAAGAGGAATAGGGCATGCCAAGGACAGCCACTGCTTATTTCAGGTTTTTGGACCTTTGAGATATTTTAGGAAAGTTTGCAGCATAGGACAAGGCCAATGGCTTTTAGGGAACAGAAACTAAAAGAGGCAAATGCCTCATTTGGGTTCGTGGGGTCTCAGGGAATGACAAGGGTGGGGTAGTGGTGTTAGGCAGGTTGATGGAGACTCAGATTTTGCATCAGCCTGCCCTTGTAGGATGGTGGGGGTGGGGTTAGGTCTCAACAAGGAATAACAGTGCCTGCCAGCACTTGCCAGCTGTGAAGGTGGGAGGAGGGCTCAACAAAGTAACAATGGCACCTACCAACACTGACCTGTCCCTGAAGCCCTCACCCTGAAGCCAGACAATTCAGTTCTTCCACATGTGTCCCTGGTGCTCTTCTAGCTGCTGTCCCTTTATTGGAGCTTAGGGCCAGGGTTTGTGAGTGAGTGAGTCTGTGCTTGGGCCTTTTAAGAGGATTCCTGGGTCTACAGAAGCCCTCTGTCTCACCCAGAAAGAGTCCCCACTGATTTTCATAGTCACGTGTTGTAGAAAATGTTCTTCCTGCATGGGACTGGGACCCTCTAGTTCCTCACTGATTACCTTTCAGCCAACATAGTCCTCCCAATTCTGAACTTGCACAGGTGGTTGTCGGATCAGACCATTTCTTGTCTCTCTCTGCCCATCCTACTAGTCTCAACAGGGCTTCCTTTGAAAAATCACCAATTAAATCTCTTTACTTGCTATACTGAAATTTTGTATTTCTTCTTGAGTCAATTATAGGCATTTGTGTTTTTCTAGGAATTTTCCATTTCATACATGAATTTTCTGTTTCATGTACTCTTATGCAGTGCATGTTATACTGTTATAATCCTTTCTTATTTCTTTAAGGTCTAGTACTAATATACCTTCTTCCATTCTGTTTTTAGTAATTTGAGTCTTCATTTTGTTCTTCCTAGACAGGCAGGTTAAAAATTTGCCAGTTTTGGTGATTTTGTAAAGATTATGTTATACTTCATGAGTATATTAATAAGTATCATCATATTTAAGAAAAATATGGTCAAGAAGGTCTTGAACCTTTCCTCACGTGTATTGATTATACTACCCAGAATATACTTATATTAATTAAATATGTTTAAGAAGATAGTCCTTAAAACACATTTTCAGTGAATAATAAACTTAGCAAGCTGTGTTTTTTATAGTTTTAGGAAGATTGAGGAATTCAGGACTGAGACAGGCAGATACTATTTCCGCCCTCAGGGGCATCCAGTCTTGGGGCAGCTAAAGCTGTATTTACCATGAGGAAGCATGTACACTGCTAGGGGAAGTGTAGGCTTCTGCAGTTCATCGTGGTCAACAGGAGAGCCTGCAGTCTGGCTATGCCACATCCACCACTGCCCAGCCCTCTCTGGACAGACTAGTAGCTTCTTGAGCCTCTCAGGGCTCCTCAGTCATGGGGCTGGCAGGAGCAGGCTGTGAGATGAAGACAGATTGAGGAGGGTGAGGTTGGGTATGGGCAGGCCTTTCCCAGAGTGCTATGGCCTGGATATCACCTTTCCTCTCACCCCTTCCCACCTGGCACTCTCCAACTCTAGATGACAGGACATAGGAGCAGGAGTGACACAAAGCTTAGATTAGGGGCCCTGTCAGTATTTCCCCATACTCCATCACTGCCCCCCCAATCCTGAGGCAGGTGGGATGGCAGGGAAACTGATTCTCAGAGATGGATTACCTCTGCCGTAGGTGAGTTGCTCAAGCCCCCTACCCCAACGCCAAAGCCAGTTTGTCTGCTGGGGTGATGACACCTGTCTCTTTATGCTCCACAGATGTCAAAAACAGGGTCCTGGGTTCTGGCTGGCTTGGTGGGAAGAGGAGGAGTCCCCTGCAGATGCTCTATGACCTGGACCAGGTAGGTGGACCCTCCCCACACCTTCTGCCTCCAGACGGGAACCTGAGAGCCCCAGTGTAGACCGGCTGTCCTGGGACTGGAACCCACATGGGCACAGAGAATCATCCTCTGCAAATCCAGGCTCTGTTCAGAAACTAGAATGACTGGGGATATGACAAGGGAAAATCTCAGGGGCAAGCTGAGAGAGCTGGTATCTCCACCCAACCCCAACCCCATCCATCATCCTCTCAACAAAAGACTGGGCCCAGACTGTGCCAGTTCTATGTACTGCAGATATGAAAAAGAGTAAAAGAGACACTGAGCCTGCACTAAGGGAGTTAACAGTCTAGTGAGTAGACAGTAATTAAATTTAGCACCAGCTGCAACAGGGAAGCTGAAGGAGCCCCTGCCTCACCTGTTCTTAGGCAATGGGGCAGGCAGCTTGCTGGTCTATGAACTTCTCTTCTGTTTTGGCACCCTAGACCACACACTGCCCCAAATACATAAATAGTTGTACCCCACTGAGAGCCACATCCCTGGCTCACATACACCCAAACAGCCACACTCAGGGGCACCCACTTAGGCAGCATGTATTGAGTACCTACTGTATGCAGACTGTGCTTAGGAACCTATGGATCTAGCCACAGCTAGGTAGGCTGGTTTCCTGACCATGTGTAGCTGACAGTCCAGTCCAGGGGAGAAAGACATTAACTGATCACCGCCTCCACTAACTTGTGACTGATTGGTGTCTAAAGGGAAAGTATAAGGTACAATGAGAGCTCTACCAGGAGATTCCTAGTTTAGACTCTCTCTGAGAAAGGGACATTGCAGCTGAGACCTGTAGAGGACAAGTTAAGAAGCAAACAGTAGAGACCAAGTAGCTGGAGATGAGCAAAAGGCAGAAGAAGGTGTGCAAAGTTAGCCAGGGGTGGGCAGTGGCCTCATGTGGCCTGGCAAGTGGGGCAAAGACTATAGGGAGCCATGGAGGGTTTTAAGCCAGAGGGAATGATCAGACTGGGTCTGGGAAAGTGCTGCTCACTGAATTCCCAAGGACTGAGCCAAAGGGGCAAGTGGAACTCATCTGTCATGTCCTTGGATTTCAGGTGGGTAGGCCTTTGTTCAGAGAGGGTAACTGGCTTTCCCTGGGCCACACAGCAAGCTGAGGGCAGGCCAAGCTGTCATCAGGCCCTTCGTTCTACTAGCTGCAGAGATTTTGAGGGACAGATAGGGCTGGCTCAGCCCCCTCATAGCCTGAGTACCCAGTGACCTTGGGGTGTCAGGGCCCTGGAACCATATCACCTTGCAGTTGGAGAAATAATAGTAATGAGAACAATCTGGCCAATGAGTGCTAGCTGCATACCAGGCTCTCTAGTTCCGTGAAATTGCTTAGTCCTCTCAGCTACCCTATAAAATGGGGCTGTTGTCATCCCTGGTCACAAATTAGGAAACTGAAGCACAGATGGCTAAGCACCTTGAGAATATCACGGAAGTCCTAGGGACTAGAGCCAGGCTAAGGATCCAAGCAGTTGAGTATAGCTGGGCTGGGAGGGATGAGGGTGTTGCAGCTGGATGCAGTTCCAGACCCATAGGCACAGCTCTGACTTCTGAGTCCCAATGGAACCAGGCTGGAGCTTCCTTACCAGAGAGCTGGAGACCACTACTTTCCTCTAAGCCTCAGCGTTCTACCTGTGAAAAGGAGATAGCATTGACTATCTAGGTATTTGTGGGGCTGAAAACAACAGAAAAGCCGACTGAGACTACATTAAGCCACTAGGATAGTCAGTGTGTGCTCCCTGAGATACTCAGAGACCAGCATTCCCATGGACAGCAACAACACTCTGCCCACTCACAGCCTGTGGATGTTGGCTTCTGCTACAGCCTTATTGCCTTATGGCTGTACGATGAATGCCGGGGCCCTGACATCTCCTCACAGGAGAACATCCTAAGGAAGGTAGTGGTGAAACAAAAGATTTTCTTCCTTCAGGAGCTCTCACTTTTTTTCCAGAAGGAAAGTCTTTCCTGGGAGCCATCCAGCAGACTTCCCTTTACATCTCCTTGGCCAGAAATAGGCCACATGCCCACTCCTGAACCCATCACTTTAATCAAGGTGTGACTGTTTCTTCCTCAGGTTGGCTACATGGCCTAACATAGTTGAGGTTTTCTGGCAAGGAAGGAAGGAAACTGACAAATAAATGGATGGCCAACATTCCCCACCACAAGGAATATGTTGGGTTGTCTGGAAGCTGAACACAGAGCTTGGCTGTGGGGCCCCTGGTTACAGTCTTCTCCTGGCACCATCATGGAGCCAGGCTTCTGAGGCCAATCCTGTGAGTCAGTGCTTACAGGGTGGGAATGCAATCCTCTAAGTGCCCTCAGGTCCCCTACAGCCATGTCTGAACTTGGCAACCACCCCCCCAGTAATATATTTTTT
>PVKM010043752.1:0-12433 GCA_004027735.1 Carollia perspicillata | reverse complement strand
GAATGGGCGGTAGGGGATAGGTGGAGGACAGGGGATGGAAGAGGGGGGTTGGGAGGTAAGGAGGCAAGAAGGAGGGAGGAAACGGAGAGAGGAAGGGAAGCAAGGAGACAAGGAAGGAAGGAAGGAAGGAAGGAAGGAAGGAAGGAAGGAAGGAAGGAAGGAAGGAAGGAAGGAAGGAAGAAAAAAAGAAAAAACCACAAAGTCAAGAAAGAGAGGACGGCACTCGAACCACAAACAGAACACAACGACAACAGGGGGCAGCAGAGACAAAAGAGCTGGGCTGGGCCTCCTGTGTTCCAGGTGACTCCGTGGGGACCTTGGCCACAGAGACACTGGCACACCACAGCAGGGAAGGGGGAAGGGAGCCCTCCTCACACCAGACGCCACAAGAGTAGGGAAGAGGGATGGGGGAAGTGGGGATGAAAGAGAAAGGCAAAAGATGTAAGTGGGGGCTCCCCCTTATAGAATACTCCTCACAATAAAAAGGAGGGAGGGATGGAGAGAGGCAAAGCTCTGGGTCAAAAGAAGGGGAAGAGCCCAGGCCAGGTGGGTGGAAGAAACACTGTAGGGGGAGAGGAAGAGAGACAGCCAGAAACAGAAAGAGACAAGGAAAGGGTGAGACAGACTGGAGAAAGACAGAAAAAAAGGAAGACAGAGAAAGGGCCAGACAAAGGACACAGAGAGAAGACAGGGAGAGGCAGAGAGTGCAAGACGAGAGGAGAGTTGAGGACAGGACAGGAGAGGAGAGGAGAGGAGAGGAGAGGAGAAGAGAGGGAGGAGGAGAGCTGACAAGGTCTCAGTGGTCTTGGTGACAGGATGGGACTAGGGGGTAGGTGGGCAGGTGGAGCCCAGCTAGCCAGAGGACAGGGTAGTTCCAAAGAGCAGAAGTCTTTGCTTCCAAGGCCAGTGCTGCACCCCCACCCCAGGAGAGGGCCCATGTTTCGCCCCCCAGTGCTGTGTACCCACCCCTAGTGCAGAGTCCAAAGGCCCCTCTGCCTCCTGCTCCTCGTGATTAAAGTCCAGAGAATGGAAAGGGAGAGGAGTGACAGCAGGGGAGTGAGGCTGAGGGCCTGGTCCCTCCCCTACCCAGCATGGGGCAGATGCTGGTAGTGGAGCAGGTCCTTCCAGGTCAGCCAGCCCCTGCCCCCCAGCCACCTCTGAAGGGAGGTTGTGGTCAGGGCCCAGCATTCAAGAGCCCAAATAAAGGCCTGAAGATGTGGCTGCAGGCCAGGCCGGCTGCCCACTATCTCACTTTCTGCAAATGTGAGGATACCCAAATCTTAAGAACATTTCCAAATCTTGGAATCTGAGACTCTTCTTATCAGACACTCTGAATCATCATCAGCATGAAAATGACTGTTTCTCAACTGCCATCTATGTGCCAGTCACAAGCCCAAGTCCTTGACTCATTATCTCATTACGCCTGAGACTCAGAGACCCTAAGGCTGCGGGAATGTTGGTATCAGCGAATGTCTGTGGCTATCTGGAGTCCTGCAGTGCCGGGCCACGCTGCACTCCAGGGCAGCCACCAATCACACTTCTCCCAGACCATGGGCTGCGCTACTCAGGGCTCCAGGGTCTTAATGGTGCTGGGCACCCTGATGTCCAAGGGCTTACCCACTCCAGCTGGCTCCCTCCTCCAAGCCAAAGGCCCTCCTAGAGTCCAAGAGGGGAGCCAGGAACCAGGAAGCCAGGAGGCTGCTGAATCAGCAGCACAGGGACTAGGTCCAGGCCTGAGCAGGAAGGGAGGGGGGCAGGTTGCAGGGGTTGGGGGCCAGATTCCTACCTGCTACTCCTCCCGGGGGGCTCCATGGGTCTGGACCTTTCCCGCGGGCAGGCCCCCTGGCCCCGGCGGGCGGTGCCTCCACCGTGTCACCAAACCCTCCTCCCCAGCCCTTCCCTAGAAGGAGGAACCAAGGAGGCGGGGCCAGGCCAGCTGGGCTGTAGGCCAGACTGCAACTGGAAACTTTGCTCCTTCCCCTGCTCCCCCAGGAGGGCTGGGAAGTCCTGGTAAGAGGAAGCAGCTATGAGAGCTCGCAGTGACTCCTCCGGGCCAGACCGCAGGCTGGGCTCCCTATGTGCGCCTCCACTGGAATCACCCCAAGCACCCTGTCAAGTACGTGTCGCTAGCCCTAGATCTCCTGAAGACGAGACCGAGATGGAGAGATGTAGGCAACACAGCACAAGTACTACAGCTGGTGAGTGGCAGAACTGCAAGATCAGGACCTGCTTTGGCCATTCCCAAACCTGTAATCCATCACTGCTGCCACACTGCTGCCTTGTGAACACAGAAAGCTTTCCACAGAAGCTTTTCGCAAACATCCTCTTCCTCAGCGCAGCTAACAGAACCATTTGGTTGTGGTTCTGAGATGCTCCAGATCGGGTAAAATTCAAATTGCTCATCTTGGGAAATCAAGATGAGGCCCTGGCCAGTATTCCTGACCACAACAAAAGTCCTCACTCTAGTCTGTGTTGCTTTCTGGACTGCTGAGAGAAAAGCTCCCCTGAAGAGAAGAGCAAAAATCAGAAGAACCGCCATTCATGATCAAGAAGCTGCTTTCCCAGGGACATTCCCCTGCCTGATTTTACGGATGCGGAAATTGAGGCCTGGAGAGGGGAAGTCCTATTGGAGTTCATGCAGCCAGTCAGACTAGAGTCCAGATGCCCTGACTCCCCAACTACCCACTAAAGTAATCTCTCCCCTCCGCATGGGTGGGGCTGGCAAAAGGAGAGAATGTGGAAGATCTGAAGAATGTGTGGGTCCTGAAGAGTACCCCAGATCCAGCTCACAGCATTCTTGTCCTTTCATGGCCCCAGAGCCCAGACCCCTGGCTGTTCTGAGCAGAAGGCAGCCCTGGGAGGGGCCAGGGGGCCAGTGATCTAGAAGGAATAGGAGCTGACAGGCAACAGGCCAGCCTTCCTGCCTCCCTGCCGGGGCAGCTGGTTCCTCTCAAGAAAGCCAAAGCTGCTGAGAGAGATAGGCTCTCCGGACCACCACAAAGTTGGCATCTGTGGGCCCTTTGTGGGCTCCTCTGCCCTCCTCCTAAAGCCCCCTGGTCCTCAGGACTTTGGCCTCAGCCCCAGCTCTTTTCCGTCTCCCTCAGCACCGCTCCTAGTTCCTGCCGCAGCTGCACCTGGTGCCCATTTACAGTTTTTGGGTTAAGAGCTACACCTCTGGCCCACACCTTCCTCTTGGCCTGGCAGGACAGTTGAGGGACAGCAATTCTAGTCCTGGCCCTAAGGCTGATGCTGTGTGACCTTAGGCAAGCCCCTTCCCCTCTCTGGTGAGGTCAAGAGCCTTCACTTTGCTGCCTGGTAGAGCCAAGTGCAAGTTCCCAGGTTGGCCACTTTTCAGCTGGTAACCCCTCTGAGGCTCAGTTTAGAAAAGACGAGTGGCAATTCCCCCCTCACAGGTTCTTGTGAGGATTCGGTGAGATGAATGTGCACATGATGAAGGGTCTCAGCTCGAGCCTGACAGAGTCTGACCCCTCTCCCACAGAGGCAAGGGACACCCATAGGAAGGCTGTTGGTTTCAGGGAAGGGACTGTTTCTAGGAAAATATCTCAATCTGGGCCATTCCTGGAATTTAGACTATCTGAATATGTTCGGGAGACTCATGTTTGAGGACCCACCAGGGGCTGAAGGGAAGAAGGAGGTGTGGATGAGGAGCTTGACCCAGCCATGGGGCACTGCCAAGGCCTTCATTCACTGATGTACAGATCCTGCGGGCCAGGCATTGGGCTGGGGAATGGACACAGCAGTGACTAAAGGTAGCCAATGTCTTGATCTCACGGAGCTTATACCCAAATGAGAGGAAACAGACATTCAAGAACTAATGGAATTAAGCTGAGCAAAAGTGGAGGTAGCAGGGGAGAATGTTCCAGGCAGAGGAAACAGCTTGGGCAAAGGACCTGAGGGAGTATCTATCTCCCAGAACTGCAAAGAGGCCAAAGGGGCTGAGTGGAAAAAGCAAAGGGAAGAGAGGTGAGACTAGAGATGGAAGGAGGGGACCGATCTTGCGCAGCCTCAGAGACCACAATAAAATGTTAGTATTTATACTAAGAACAATTTGGCAGCCTGAGGTTCATGAATAGGCATAGGTGGTGTCTCTGAAGCCCGTGAAGTTGTATGACAAATATTAATGAGTGACAGCATGTATCTGAGGAGAGCATGGCTTTCATCAGATCCTCAGGTGGCTTTGCGATCCCAAAAGAATAGGCAAGCTCCTTATACGAGTCAACGCACAAGTGCCTACACTGAGCTGGTGGCAGGCATCCGAGAACCTTCTCTGAGCTGGCCCCTCCCCCTCCCCTCCACCTAGTCTCAGTTGCTCGCCCCATCTTCACCCTGTGCTCCGCCCAGACAGAAGTGCTTGCAATTCTCTCTTGCTCTGCTGTCAGTCTGTCTTTGCCTGTGCCGTCCCTCTGCCCAAAAGGCCAGTCCCCATCACCCTGTCCCCACTTCCACCTACCCACGTCTTTAGCTCCCCCTCGTTCTTTACAAGCTAGCTCAGTGGTTGTGGGGCTCTGGAAGCCTGCTCTGACCCCTCCCCTGTGCCCTTTCCACCGTGTGCTTCTCTCAGCACTGTCTGTTGCCTCTTCTGGGCCAGGAGCTCTGTGAGCAGGGACTGTGTCTTATTCATCTCAGTGTCCCCAGCATTGGGTACAGGGCACCTAGTCACAGAAGTCAGTGTTAGTAGGAGACATACAATCCACATCGAGGTGCAGGCTGCAAGATGGGCTGATGGACACTCGAGGGCACTGTGAGCACTGAAATCATGGCCTGATGCTGGCAGGGCTGGGCCCCAGGGCCAGACATGCAAACCGCCTGTCTCCAGAGCCCGGAAGCAGGGAAAATGCCGTTGGGTCTTGCAGCTTCTCAGCTTGCAGCCTAACTGACCAGGGTCCCCGTTCCAGCCTCCCGATGTACTTTCTGCCCGCTTTCCAGACCACTTGTCATGACAGGGCTATCGCACTGCACATACGGCCTTCGCAGGTCACAAACGCAAGTGCCAAACACCACTTCCACCACCCTGGCATGCACTTTGGCTCTGCCTGCAACACTCTCCACTTCTCCTCACCCCACCCCGCCCCACCCCTCACCTCACTAACTTGCACTCATCTTCCAACTCTCAGCTTAGATGTCAGCTGGGAGAAGCCTCCATGACCCTCAGGCTGGGTGGGGTATACTTCTCGGGTGCTCCTACAGCACCCTACACTCCCCCTATAATTCTCTGCAATTGTTTCCTTGCCCGTTGTCCTCCACGACAGTGAGTTTCCTCAGAGCAGAAGTCTGTTATTACTCATCATCGTTATCAACTGCATTTAATTTAGCACATCAGTGCCTGGCACGTCATCGTGAGTGAATGATTGAATAAATGGGTGGACAAATGGATGGATGGCCTCTCACAAGTCCCTTTACCCTCTCTAGTGTTGTTCCCTATTGGTAATGTGGCAGGGCAGCCAGGAAGATTAGAGATCATGTGTGTTCAGAGCTCCCGAACGGTGCTTGACACATAGCAGACACTGTTTGAACTGAGGCAATTCTTAATATTCGGAATTGTGAACAAAGGGAGGGGAGGAGCTGGAGACTCTGCCATGAGCCTGGGGTGATCTCGCCCACTTGGGTTTACCATTTACATGTGGAAAGATGGCTTTAACAATAATCAGAAAAGTATCGTTTTTATTAGAAATAATGGCAGCAGCTGCTATGTGCCACAGCAGAAACAGGAGGCTCCAGAGAAGAAGGTGGGCAGCCTCCAGTCTCAGCCAGGAAACGGGCGGCCAGGACTGAGGCCAGAGCCGCGGGCATACTGCCCCTGCGTCTGGAGAGCAGTCATTACGGCCACAGCTGGTTCCCAACTCTTTACTCACAGGTGAAAATTTGTCTAAGGGGTCATTAATGCCCTCTATAATTAATGGAAAAACTGCAGGGTTTGTATTAATGGAAAACTAAGCTCAAGCGTCAAGCTGATAATATTGATAATGTGCGCTTGTAATTATAGACTGCAGATAACTATAAATTCAGTCACCGCACTAATAAAATGTAAAAATTCCTGAAGCAACCAAGAACCTGGTGGCAGCTGCACCATGAGTAGCATTATGCCAGTTGTTCTGAGGCTGTGAAAATCCCCACATACTGGGAGCAGTGGTAATAGTCACTGTGCACTTAAAAGCACAAAATAAGGGGAAATTTTTAGATAAAACAGGGCGTTTTGATGCAAGAACATGAAATTTGAAAGCGCCGTGAGCAAAGGTCAATTTGCATTACAGTAGGAAACAAAACCTTGATGGAATCTTACAATAATGGGCCTCTGAGCAGACTGCCACCCAGGCTCCGACCTTCCTGTGGGCACAAAAACTGTGCTCATGGCAGAAGGCCAACCATCAAGTATTTGACCTCTCTACCCTCTTCTGCTTTGAAGGGAATCGACTCCCACCTACAGTGCCTTGCCACCTCGTGTTACCACGGGCTAGACAGAAACGATGCAGTCATGTGGCGGTGGACCCTGAAGCCGGAAGGTCACGTTGCTTCCAGGTTGGTGGCCACATCAGGCTGTGTGAAAGCAGAGGAAGCCAGTCCAGAGACAGGAGTCAATGACAAAGAGATGTCAGGGACCAGGCAAACCATGAGAGATGACAGGCAAGACGTGGGTGCCAGAGAGAGAGAGAGAGAGAGAGAGAGATGATAGAGATAGAGATGATAGAGATAGAGATAGAGATGATAGAGGTAGAGATAGACATAGCATAGAGATAGAGATAGAGATGATAGAAATAGAGATAGAGATGATGGAGATAGAGATAGGGATAGGGATAGCATAGAGATAGAAATAGAAATGATAGAGATAGAGATAGAGATAGAGATAGAGATAGAGATAGAGAGATAGAGATAGGGATAGGGATAGGGATAGAGATAGGGATAGGGATAGAAATATCTTGGTTTCTTGGTCCCATTTCCAGTGGGTGAGGCCTGGCTATACTTCATTTACTATTCTTGGATTCTGTGAGATGTAGCTTCATAATAGTTCCCCCCACCCTTTATTCTTGAGCGAATTTGAGCGGGTTTGTGTTCCCTGCCACAAAATGCACCCAGACTAAGACAAGGGAAAATTGGAGATATAAGTGCAGGGCTTGCATAAGCAAAAACGCAAAGAGAACACTTATGTAGGGAGGGGTGAATGTAATTATAAAGCATTTGTGTTCGTTCACCCAAATGGTCCCTCATTTCCTGACACTGTCTACCACAGACAAACGCTAAAGCCACACACACACACACACACACACACACACACACACACACACAGTGGCACACAGAAACAAAGGCCGCAACAACCAGATTTGCTCCTATGCAGACACTCTGACGTGCACGGACACGAACTAGCCTGTAGCGCTGCCCCGGCACCCCTCACACCCGCATGGACAGTGGCCGGCCGGCCGGCAGCAGCGCACCCACGTGCATGAACACAGTGGCGTTGCCCGCAAGGCTTGGTTTGAGCCAGGAGTGGAGGTTTCACTGGGCGCTGAGCAGCCTCCCTCCCCAGCTGCCAAATGACTCATCCCCAGGGCTGCTAATTAAAGCCAGGACAGAGGGGACAGAAGTGAGGGGAGGGGAAGAGAGAGTTTATTTTGGTGCCAACCAGGCACTCAGCCAGCTTAGGGGTCACCTACTTCCTGGGGCTGGGCCAGGTGGGGGGCAAGGGAGCTCAGAGAGGAAGGAGAGGGAGGACCCTCTTGCCCCTTCTTGTCTCCCGTGAGCTTCCTGGAAAGGTACCTTCTTTGGGAAAATTACCCAACTTCCCCCGCCTCCCTCCTCCTCTACCCAGCTGTCAGATTCCAGCTCCACCCCTTCCAGACTCTTGTCCTTACAGCTGGCTTCTCCGCAGCAGCACACTCCCATTTGGGCTTGCCAGAACTGGCTTATCTGTGTCTCTGCCCTGCTTCTGTCCCAGCTCTCTCTTGCCCCAAGGACCACACAACACAGGCCTGGTACATAAGGAATGCTCTGTGGCACTTCTTGTGGGACTCCCGAGTCAACGTGGTGACTGCAACTCTGGTGGCCTGGATCCCTATGCTAGTCCCACCACAGGAGGAATCATTTTAGCTCTCTAAGCCTCAGTTTCCTCATCTGTAAAGTAACGAGAATATGTACCCTATAGGATTATTGTGAGGATTAAATGAGAAAAGACAGGAAAAGTGCCCAGCATGGTGCCCGGCATATAACAAAGCTTTAATGATCAGCTGGTAAGTGCTGCTGCTAACACCCCGCTCAGGCCAGGCGTGGCAGCCCTTACACAGAGCCAGGTTCCAGGCTTGGCTCCACCACAGACTACCCAAGGGACCGCAGACAAGTCGTATAAGCTCTCAGAACACTGTCTCTTATGTAAAATGGGATTTGCGACAGGACACCATAGATTTACTGTGAAGAACAGGTGGCAAACACAAGACCCGTTGGCCTCGGCCCTCCACCTGGTTTTATCCGGCCCGGCACCTTGTTTCTACCCGGCGGCAGTGCCAAGCTCTCACTGAACTGTTAAGGAGTAGTTACATGTGTACAGTCCTAAAATGACATTCAGCCCTTCGACAGCAACTGCGAGGCTGATGTGGCCCCCGGTGAAAATGAGTCTGACACTCCTGCTGTAAAGATTTCAGCCTGTCAAGCGTCCTGTGGGGAGCCTAGCTCTTAGACGCAGCTTGACAGACTGCAGCAGTGATTACTAAGGATAGCAGGAGGAGCTCAGACCTTTGCAGCCAAAGAGGCCCAGGAGGGAGGAATCAAGTGGGGACGTCTTCTCACAATGGGCAGGACCGGAGTTGCGCCCCCCACGGCGCTTTGGGCAGGTAGTAAGTGACAAGGTTCCAGACAAAGGAAGTGATTGCAACAGCCAGCTGGACAGGGCGGGCACCCAGGCTGTCGCAAACATGAGGCAGCGCGGGAGGGGAGAGCCAATGCCACTGCGGCCGCTCTGGGGACTGCTAGCTCCTTGGACATGCGAATGGGGGAACCACGGAAGGTTGTCTGTGAGCTCTCAGCCACCCTAGATTATCAGGAGGTCCATACAAGGAAGATGTTTAGAGAATATCTACTCCAGACTCCCGATGGACAGATGGGGGCACTGAGGCCCAGAGTGGGAGGCCTCCTCTGGGAGCAGAGCCAGCAGTGGCTCCTCCTCCCACCTCTCCTCCTGAGATTGCAGCGGCTCCAGTTGCCATGGGGACATCCCTGGCTCCTCAGGGTGTCAGCCGCTCCCCACACCCTCTCTCCTTACCTAGCAACAGGCCACCTCCTCCAGCTCTTATCTTTGTGTGCCTAGCAACCCCAGCCTGGTCCCTAGTCCCCCCACTACCCAGTTCCTGCCTGACCCTAACTGCAGAGACAGTGCCTCTAGGACTGGGCTCCTTCTGCTTCTGGTGGCAGAGGTACTGGCCTCTCCTGCCCCTCTGTTTTCAAGTTCTACACTTCACATTTCTCAAGCTTGACTATTCAGCATAGGCAATGGATTGGGCTAGGGGAGGGCAAAGAGCACTCCAATGTGTTATCCACTACTTTATGCTGAGCTTTTTGCTTTACTGTAAAGGTTGTCTCATCAATCCACAGAAGTCAGAATTATTACCCTCATTTTACCGATGAGAAAACTAATAAGGATCAGAGAAGTTAAGTGACTTCACAAGGCACACACAACTAGAAAGCAGGCTCTGCTAAGAGCTAGCTAGCTTCGTGACCTTGAGCCATCGCCAGTCCTTCTCTGGACGTTGGCTTAAGGTGCCTGGAGGTTTGACAACTCCTCAAGAATCTACAGGAAGTCCAGGCACCTTCCTCTACCCACAGCCCTCCCGCAACACAAGCTGTTCAGCTCTAATTAGACTCCACACTTCCGCTGGCACCCTGTACTTGGAAGCCCTCAGGCCTGGGCCTTGCCACGGGGGTTTTGAATCCACCAATTCTGCTCACTCCTTGCTATTCTGCTTCCAACGCTGCCACTGCCTAATGCTTCTCCCTGGTGTTTCTTCTATCTGTCTAACCTTTCCCCTTCACACACACACGTTCATTAGAGAAAGACACTGGGGTTCCAAGGGATGAACAGATTTCTCCAAAGTCATGAATCTAGAAGTGACCTAGCCATTAATGGACCCCTTGGCTTCCCTTGCTATGCTGCAGAGGTCGGTCTCTCCTCCAAACTCCCTCGGCTCCTCAATGATGACAGAAGGTATTTGTGACCCAACCCTGACCCGCGTTCTGATCTTTAACATTTGAACCTTTCCCTGCCTTTTCCAGATCTGTTTTAGCTCAACCAACTGCCAACATTTCTAACCCCACACTCACTTCCTGGGCTCAGTGGTTCTGCTTCCGGCGATGCCCTCCATATGCACAGTCCTCCACAGCCCAGCTTAGACGCCGCCTTCTCCCGGAAGCCATCCCTGACCCCTAACAGAAGTGAGCTCAAGAATTTACATGCAGGCACTGAGAGCATCCTCCAACAGTCCCACCTGTCCCTTGTTCCCAGTTAAAGAGTCTTTCTGCCATGTTTGCAAGATCTTGCCCCACAGTGGCATGTTTCAGGTCCCTCCCACAGCCCAAGTCTAACATGTACTTCTTGAATTGCTGAATCCTCATGGTCCCTGTAGCTTCCATAACTGTGGACCAGCATGGATGTTGAGCGTGTGAGTCAGAGTGATGCCACCAGGCCCCATCGCTCATTTTGGGGCAATTCACTGACCTTCTCAGGAACTTCATACTCCTCATCTGTAAATCAAGGATCCTAATATACGTCTAATGGGGATATTGTGAGCATTAAATAAAAACATGTTCAGAGTTCTTAGAATGGGAGGAGCAAATGATCACTGCTCTTATTACTAATATTAGGATGAGGAAGAGGACAAGTACTATTATCTGCAAGGCTTCCAACAGCTCCCGCAGGGACATGGGCTGGGCTCTGGGCTTTGGGCCAGGCAGTCCTGGGTTTGAATCCAGGCTCAGCCAAATATTAGCTGTGTGGCTGTGGGCAAACCAGGCTGGGCCACAGTTTCCTCAACTGTAAAACAATGATGATAAGGCCAGCCCAGGTTCCGCCTACAGTGTCACTGGGAGGATCAAACAAAAGAAAGTCCTTGGGAAGTTCAGTAAGTTGTAAAGGCCCAATGTGTATCACTATATGACTTATGATTATGATAATTACTAAATACCATGAGCTACAGGCCTCAGGAACTGCTCAGAGCTAGAGACACCTTCAATATGTCCCTCGACGAGTACCAGGCATATCAGCAGGAATGCCTTGGGGCCTGTGCTGGGAGCCAGTCCAAATTGCTTTTCTAGGAACCCATGGTGGGACAGTGGGATCCGTGTCCATTTTGAGACTAGTCCATTCCTAAATGCTAGAACAGGCTGTGCCCATGTCACATCCTTCACTGCATGCATGGGCAGGGACTAACCGTGTCTTCTGATGGACACTGGGCCTGACTCTGGTCATCACATGCCTCTTGATTGCCTGCTGGCCCATGCATGCTCCCATGCCCACAGCCCCTACCTTGCTTGGCCCTGGGCACCAGTGTGCTCACCCTGTACCCCCTGCCTAGGATGCTAGGGTACAGTGTATCTCATTATGCACCTCTGTCTGTATGCTGGGTTCTTCTGCCCCCTCCCATATTCACTGCCTGGATGCCAGGACTTAGGCTGCCGCATACAGTTGGATGAGCTGTGCCCTGCGCAAGGGTTCACAGCCAAGAGGGCATGCGTGGGGGCTGAATCCAACCTGTGCTCTGCTCACTGAGCCAGAAACCCTATTGATGGGCTGCAGTAGCCCATGGAAAGGGAACATTCCTCCAGCTGACACACTCAGTGGGTTCTTCTCTTCATGAAGGAGCTTCATATGCTAGTCGCAGCCCTGCCTGGGACCTAATGCACCCATCCCCTGCCTCTGTTGCCTGGGCCCATCTCATCTTACACACCCACCCTATCACTCCTGACCCGAATGCTAAGACTAATGGGCCCTCTTCTGAGACCCCCCCCCAATAATTCTCACTTTGTTCCTCTACTTTACACTTGTGTCTTCATGAAGCTCCTGATGGGTTATGGCATGGGAAATGCACAAATAGCCCTTGTCTCTAACCCAGTTTTATTCCCGCCTCTTCAAGTGGCAAATTGACCACACCCTGAAAACTTACTGAAGCTTGTAAACCTTTTTACCAAGCAAACAAAAAAGTATGTGCACTTGTCACCATGACGTATATTTCTAATATGTACAATGTGTCACATCAAAAGTCCATCCAAATCCCACTACCCAGAGCTACCGTTGTTCAGGGTGGAGCATGAAAGCCAGACCAGGGAAGCCCCACATTTACTGTGCCCTCTTCTCCTAGGAGGAGACAGTTGGAAAGGTCCCAGGGCCAGAGCTGAACTCTCTGCAGGTCAGCTTTCCCATCTGGGCAGCTCCCATGAA
>PVKM010043751.1:0-12433 GCA_004027735.1 Carollia perspicillata | reverse complement strand
GGAATTTGGTCTCTCACAGGTGGCGAGGTGCAGGCAGGGCCACGCTCGCTCTCCCGGGAGGCACCTCGGGGAGCCTGGTCCGCGCGGTTCGCGGAGCTGCTCGGGCCACCGCCCGACGTTCTGGCGCGTCTTGTGGTCTCACTCGGCACTCTTCCCTTTGTGTGCCTCTTCTATCCTTACAACATCAGTCTTACTAAATTACGAATCCGCCCTTCTCTAGGGTGACCTCTTCTTATTTGTATTTTAATTACATCCGCAAGAACCCTTTCTCCAGACAAGGTCACGGCCACAGGTACCAGAGGTGAGCAATCTGACGTTCTTGTGGGGGAACGTGACGCAGCCCCCACGCTCTCTCACCCCCGGGCCATCGCTGACCCGCTGCCCGTCCGTGGACTGGCCCCCTCCATGTGTCACGTACGTGTGACCGTACACGTGTGGTCTTTTCTCACTAGCGTCCCTCACTGAGCACGATGTTTTCAAGGTTCGTCTACATTGTAGCGTGTCTTATCAGCGCTTTATTACTTTATTTTTTCATCCTCACCCAAGGATGTGTTTATTGACTTTATTTTTGTAATGTTTTATTTATTTTTTAGAGAAAGGGAACAGGAGGGAGAAAGAGAGGGAGAGGAACATTGCTGAGTGGGAGAAACACCAACAGGTTGCCGGCAACTCGTGCGCACCCCCAACTGGGGGCCTGGCCGGCAACCCAGGCGCGGAGGTGCCCCGGCGACCTTTCGGTTCATAAGCTGAGTCTCAGCCCATTGAGCCGCACCAGCCAGGGCTATTTACTGTTAGAGAGAGAGGAGGACGGGGAGTGAGAGAGAGGAAGAAACACTGATGTGAGGGAGAAACATTGATCGGTGACCTCCTCTATGTGCCCTGACCAGGGATCGAACCTGCAGCTTTTTGGTGCGTGGGACAATGCTCCAACCAACTGAGCCACCTGGCCAGGGCGTACTTCATTACCTTTGTTCCAAATAACTTCCCATGGTATGGCTACGCCACATTTTATTTATTCATGCATTAGTTGATGGACACGTGGGTTGTTCCCACTCTGGCTATTACAAATAGTGCTGGTGTGAGCGTTCCTGGGCACATTTGTGTGGGAATGTGCGTTTTCATTGCTCTTGGGTGTGCACCTAGGGGCGGAATGGTTGGGTTATATGGTAACTCCATGTTTAACTTTATCAGAAACCGCCAGACTGTTTTCCAGAGCAGTTGCCCCGCTTTACATTTCTACCTGTAGCGTGTGGGGTTTCCGGATTCTCCACATCCTTGCAAACACTTGTTATTGTCTGTCTTTTTAATTATTAGCCACTCTAGTGAGTTCGAGGTGGTATCTCCCTGTGGTGCTGACTTGTGTTTCTTTCATCGCTAATGACATTGGGCACCTTTTCATGTGCCTATTCCCTTATTCTTTTAATAAATTCCTTCTCTTAAATCAGCAGGAATTTTCTGTTATCTTATTTTATTTTTTGGCTTACAACTGAGAATCTCTGAACATGTCTTGAAAGTCTCCTTGAGAGCTGTCTGTCTTCTAAATGCGGGCCTAACACAGGAGTTCTCTAAGGGAGCTTCGGGTCCTCTTCTACGTCCCGCAGACGCCATGGGTACAGGAGCTCCATTGCACAGAGCCCCCCTCCCCCCACGTCACCCAGGCCCGCAGGGGCGTGTAGCGGTTTCCCAGCTCATTCAGTCGCCCAGTAAACATTCACCGACTCCCGTGCCCAATCCTCCCCCGGCTCTGTGCCGGGGGCCCCGCCCTCAAGCAGCTCATCGCCTGCTACATAGGGCAGACATGGACATGCGGGTAATCGCTCAGAGTGATCGGTACTGCTGCCGAGGGAAAGGGAAAGACCCTCTACCCCTAGGAACGGGAGGCTTCTCAGCGGTGGAGAGAGCCAGGGGAAGGGGCGGGTGTGTGGTGGTGCTCCAGAAATGTCTCCGTCAGAGGAACAGCTTCGTGCTAGTGGTAAGTTCAACTCGCCATAACAACAACCTTGCATGACCTAAACGGATCTTTAATAGTTCAAGTATAAGCAGTCCCAGTGAGAGTATAAACTCTCTATTTCTGCATAAAAACTTATCCCAAAATTCAGTGGCTTAAAGCACTGGGCATTTATTCCCTCGCCTATTTTTCTGTGGTCGAGAATTTGGAAGTGGCTGAACTAAGAATTCCGGAGCACAGTTCCCATGAGGTGGCAGCTAGAACACCAGCCAGGGCTGCCACCCTCCGAAGGGCTTTGACAGGAAGCTTGGCCATTGGCAGGAGGTCTCAGTTCCTCGTAATGTGAATCTGTTCTCAGGGCATGGCAGCTGCTTCTGCCAGAGCAAGTGATCCAAGAAAGAGGGAGGCGAAAGCCACAAAGCTTTTCATTACCTAATTGCAGCAGTCACGCTCGGGCAGGGGTGTGAATATCGGGAGGTAAAAATTATTGGGGACCACTTTGGAGGCCGGCTAACATAACCTGCCTCGTGACCCCAAGGCAAAATACCCTTATTCTCTCTGAATTCCCCTGAAAAGTCTTGTCTCATTACAGCATCAACTTGAGATCCAGACTTGCGTTGCTTTAGTCAAGTTCAGATGCGAATGGGGCTCCTTGGGTGTAGTTCCTTAAGTAATCTCATCGAGCAAGGCTGTGCTTTGTCTGAACACCTGCCAGAGAGACCAGTCATCGGCCCTCTCCCCACCCAACGGGCGCAGTGGGTAGCCACTGCACACCCTCCCACCCCAGGAGGGAGGGAAGAGGAGGCACGCAGGAGTGGCCAGCCCGTGACAACTCGGAAACCGAGCAGGGCACGAGTTGACTCTGACAGCGAGCAGTTCCGTGGTTCGGCCCCGACTTGGGGACGCTCCTCTGTGGGTGTCGGTCTGCCCTCCGAGTCCCCCTTCCTTTTCCATGAAGGGTGGTCGGTGTGTGTGGCTGAGGGGGTTTTCATCTATTTTCTGTTCGTACCGGTTTAGGAGTCTAAAGCTTCTTTTCATTTTCTATTGTTTCTGCCCCTTTCAAATGTAGGCATTTGTGTCTGTGACACAGGGTTTAGACAAAAGGGTCATGTGAGGAAGAACAAAGTCTGGGAACTTCCAGGAGTTCAATATGATCATGCAATTGGAATATTAATTGATCGATATTCTGAAATATAATGTAAGTCTAACCAAATTTTATAAAGAACTGAAATCATGTAGGCTATGTCAATAACCACTGTTGCATTATGCTAGTAATAAAAATGAAAAGGAAACTAGAAAATCCCAACATTTTTTGGAAATTGAACAATACACTACTAAATAATCTATGGATTAAAAAAAACAACATTTTCCTAGCTGTTGTAGCTCAGTTGGTTGGAGCATCATCCTGTGGACCAAAAAGTCATGGGTTCAATTCCCAATCAGGGCACATTCCCAGGTTGCAGGTCTGATCCCTGGTTGAAGGGCATATAAGAAGGCAGGGATCGGTGTTTCTCTCTGGCTTCAATGTTTCTCTCTTTCTTTCTCTTCCTGCACTCCCTTCCTCTGTCTAAAATTAATAACAAAATGTCCTCTAGTGAGGATAAAAAAAACCCATAATAGAAACTGAAAAATATTTGAATCAAATGGTAATGAAAATACAACATGTCAAAACTTGTGGATCCCTGGCCAGGTAGCTCAGTTGGTTAGAGCATTGTCCTGATATGCCAAGGTTGCAGGTTCAATCCCCAGTCAGGGCACATAAAAGAATCAACCAATGAATGCATAAACAAGGGGAACAACAAATCGATATTTCTCTCTCTCTTCCTCTTTCTCTCTATCTCCCTTCCTGTCAAAAACCTATAAATAAAAGCTTTTTAAAAAAATTATGGAATGCAGCTAAAGCCATGCTTACAGTGAAATTTATGGTTTTAAATGCCTATATAGAAAGAAAAATGGCTGAAAATCAATTATCTAAATATCTACCATAAGGAGTTAAGAAAAACATCCAGAAATTAAATCCAAATAAAGTAGGAAGAAAAAAAATTCTAAGTTAATAAAATAGAAAACAAGGATACAAAAGAGGGGATCAAAAGAATAGTTAAGACTACTAAAATTGATAAACTTCTAACCAGTCTGATGAAGGTAAAAAAGAGGAGACAGTATCAATTTAGAAATAAAGAGTGCCGTCATTACAGATCCTGTTTTCATCAAAAAGGTAATGAAAGGATATTATGAATAATTAAATCTCAACAAGCTGAAAATTCAAATGAAATGGACAAATTCTTATAAAAACACAGCTTACTAAAATTGACACAAGAAGAAATAGGAAAACTGAGCAGTCCTGTTTCTATTAAGAAAATTGAAATTTTTATTTTAAAAAAATTTCCCACAAAGAAAACTCCAGGTTCAGATGTTTCCAGAGAATAGAAAAGTGGAAGTACTTCTCAACTTTCATGATCAGCAATACCCAGATATGCAAACCTAATGGGGACTTTATAAGGAAGGGCAATTACAGGCCCAACAAAGATGCAGAAAATCCAAAAAATAAAAAATCAGCAAACCAAATCCGAAGATCTAAAAATAGGATAATACTATACAACCAAATTGTCTTTATTCCAGAAATACCAGGCTGATTTGACATTAGAATTTTAATCAATATAACTTACCACACTAGTGGAATAAAGTTAAAAAATTAGCCCTGGCTGGTGTAGCTCAGTGGATTGAGCACAGGCCTGTGAAGCAAAGGGTCGCCGGTTCAATTCCCAGTCAGGGCACATGCCTGGGTTGCGGGCCAGGTCCCTGGTGGGGGACACATGAGAGGCAATCACACATTGATGTTCCTCTCCCACTCTTTCTCCTTCCTGTCCCCTATCTAAAAATAAATAAATAAAATATTTTAAAAATTATAGCATCATCTGAAGAGATGTAGAAAAATAATTTGATAAAAGTGACCACCCATTTCTGAAAAGATCCTTTTCAAATTAAAAAAAAATAAATTTATTAATTAGAGACAGAAACAGCTATTTGTTGTTCCACTTATTTATGTATTTATTAGTTGATTCTCGTATGTGCCCTGACCAGGGATCGAATCTACAACCTTGATGTATCAGGATGGGGCTCCAACCAACTGACCTACCTGGCTAGGGCTGATAAAATTCTTTTCAAATGAAGAATAAAAGGGAACTTTCTTTATCTGAAAAAGAGCATGCACAAAAATAAACCTGTGTGAAACGTCATATTTACTGGAGAAGTATAAAAATAGGGTGCCCCTTAGCACTACTTCTATAAAGATTGTACTGGAGGTCCTCTCCAACGAAATAACAAGAAAAAGGGTAAGATTAGAAAAAAGAAGCAGAAGTGTCAGTATTGGAGGTCAGGGCCTTGGCCTGATTCCTCTGTCAGAGCTGGCTGACTGCTGAGTGGACAGATGGAGCAATGGATGGACAAAGGGAATGTTAAGCAGTGAGGCCCCAGGGACCTTCCCTACATGGGGACTGACTGTGACATGGTCAACAGGAAAAAAAAAAACAACAACTCAGGGCAGTGAAATTGCACACAGTGAAGTTTTCACTGATGACAGACTGATGGAAGAATCAGTGTTCTTAGCAAAATGTAGGTCAGCAAAGATGACCTTGGTCTCCATTTCTAGTTTCTCTCCAGGAGCTTCAGCAGGGGGATCAGGATGTATATTCTCCTGTGGTTTTTTTGTTTGTTTGTTTGGAGGGTTTTTTTTGCTTTTATTTTTGTTTGTTTGTTTTTAGAGACAGAGGGTGAGGGAGGGAGAAAGAAAGGAGAGAAACATCGATGCAAGACAGAAACATGATTGGCTGCCTCTTGCATGCCCCCAATTGGGGACCTGGCCCTCAAGCCAGGCACATGCCCAGACGCAGAATTGAACCAGCAACCTTTTGGTTTGCAGGCCGGCACTCAATCCATTGAGCCATACCAGCCAGGGATGTTCTCCTGTTTTGGCCCTAATGATGTTTTTGTCTTGTGTTTATAAATACAGAGTTTTAGATGGGGTTATATCATATTGATTACTTTTCACTGAGAAAATATTTCCCAGGGGAAATGCCATTGGGTCAGTTCAATACCTTTGATTTCTCTACATAGTCCTTTTTTCCTTTATTTTTATTGTCGACACTATTGTCTACATAGCCTATCCAATCTATTTCCAACTTATCCCCTTTCACTTACATTGAGCTATAACTATTTTCATGTGAAAAATAATTTTCTGTATAAATTTTATTATGACGATTTGGGCTACCAGTTAATTTTAAAAATCCATACCTCGGTTTAGTGATTAAAGCTTCTGTCATTGTAAGTTATCTTTTATGGTCGTCATTTCTATGTTCTATCAAGTCCACTTTTCCTGGGACAGATTTACAGATCTACATTTTGTCTGGAAGATTTATTTTATTTTTTCATCAATTCGTAGTCAATAAGTAATCTTATTGTGCACAATTTAGTGACTGTCAGCTTCACTTTTTTTCTGTTGATTGTGTGGTGGGTATGAGTTTTACTCCACAAACTTAGGAGAGTAAGAAATAATGTGTTACCTTATTGAATTTAAAATCAAATTAAGTCCAACTTGTATCCTGGTCATTATTTGGTCCCTCCCGTGCAAGGGATTTGGGATCTTATGTAGAAAAAAATATTCAGGGAGGCCCCTTTCATGCTTACTGGACACCAACGTATCTCTCTCTACCATGCTTTCCTCCCCCACAGCATGAGGGGGCAGGCCACACACATGTTCAGACCCCACACCCTATGACGAGTGAGGACCCAACCGAGGACATGGAAGTCCAGAAAGTCCAGTGAGTTTCCCAGTGTCGCAGCCTTGAGGTGACTGAGCTGGGATACGAACCCAGATCTGGCTTCCTCATGTCTGTGCACTTTGTGTGACACCAGAGTCCTTCACACTAATTTGAAGAATGAGCCATCCCAGGAGACAGGGCAAGAAGAGTGCAATTAAGTGTTAAAAAGAGAAAAGGCACAGTTTAAAGACAATGGGTGTGAACACCAATTTTCCAGAGCTGCTGTTAGAGATGACAAATTAAATGAACTGATAAACATTTCCCAAAATAGGCTCCTTTGAATTGGTTTAGGGGGCAAAGTATTTGCTAATGACTTGATTACTTGGGTTTCCAGCTTAATTGCTGTATTAGTTTCCTCGGGCTGCCTTAACAAATCGCTACAAACTGGGTGGCTTCAACAGTAGAAGCTTGTTCTCTCCCAGTCGTGGGGGCCAGAAATCTGAAACGACAGTGTTGGCAGGGTTGGCCCCGCCTGGAGACTCCGAGGGAGAGTCCCTCCATGCCCCTCTCCTAGCTTATAGAGGCTCCTGGCAATCTAGGACGGTCCTCGGCTTGGAGTACGTGACTGATCTCTGCCTCTATCTCACATGGCCTTCCTATTGGTGTCTGTGTCTCAGGTCTTCTTCTTCTCTTATAAAAACACATTCACTGGATGCAGAGTCCACCTAAATCCAGGATTGGTGTCACCCTGATATTCTTAACTGCCAACCAAGACCCTACTTCCAACTAAGGTCATGTTCACAGGTATAGGCATTAGGACTTGGACATGCAGGCACACCCCAGATACATTGAGGGTTTGGGGCCAGATAGCCGCAACAAAGCGACTTGTACTATTTTTGCTGGTGGAGGGTCTTGCCTTCAATTCGTAAAGTTGCAAAATCTGTGAAACATAGAAAAGTGAAATGCAATCAAATGAGGTACGCCTGTATCTTTGTGGGAGACACAGTTCGACCCACAATATTTGGTATGCTTTTTTTTAAGTTTGTGAACTTGAGCAGCATAATGTATGTAAAGGATCCTCCTGCCTGTAAACTTCCCTCTCAGTTCTCTTCTGACATTTGTCAGGAGCAGCCTTCACTTCTGTCAGTTCTTATAGCACGAGAAAGATCTGATACCTTAATTAACCCTTTTACCTGCTCTGGGAGTTCTGCACGGCCAGCCATTTAATGGATAAGGAAACAGGTCCAGGTCCAGGCTGGGCAGCTCTGTTGGTTTGAGTGCCATCCTGATACCCCACAGTTGAGGGCTTGGTCCCCAGTCAGGCGCATACAAGAATCAGCCAATGCATGTATAAATAAGTGGAACCACAAATCAATGTTTCTCTCTCTTGTTTCCCCTCCTCTTGCTTTCTAAAAAAAATCAATAAAGTCAAAACAAGAGAAGAAACAGGTACTGGGAAGCAATGACTTGACGAAGGACACCCAGTCCTGACTGAGGCAGGGTCGCAGCGCCCTTTCCTGCAGCTGCGGGGGTCGTAGGTGGCTGTAACCGTTTCATGCAGACTGTTTGTGACTTACTTTTGCTCTTTATTCAATGTGCACTTTTCCCTTGTGGTTAATTTTTTCAGCTTTATTGAGGTATCTTCCCTGTCATTTTAATTGACAAGTACATATAGTCTATATACTTATATTAATTGATGGATTCATTAATTCAACCTCCATTTACTGAAACTTTACCCTGTGAGAATCTCTGGGCTGGAGAGAGCCCTGGCCACAGAGATGAACCCAATCACCTTGCCTCTTGTCCTTCAGGGCAGTAAAGGGACAATGAACATGACAGTGGGAGCAGGCTGTGGGAACTAAATGGGCTCCTAACCGAGGCAGGGGTCAGGAGAGACTTCCTGATGACTGACTTAGGTCTTAAAGGACAGGCAGGATGCAATCACATCCCTTTAATACTGGCTATTAGAATTAAATATTAGGCTGGGTATTTGATGTCCATCTATCAAATGTTAGTTTTGTATTATTAGTTTTCTAGCAGTCTGTCAAGCTAGCATAGCAGGTTTGCTTCACAAGCTGCAGAAACATTCATTTGCCCCATTTTGGGTCATTTACAAAATATTTTACACTACGTGTATCATTTGCTGTTACAAAAAGCTCGAGAAAGCTTTTTTTATAGGCGTATATTTTTGTTATTTCTTATCTTAGCTAACATCAAAAATTGTGATTTAATTTTGCAGCAAGATTATATCAGAAGTTTAAAATTAAATTAGATAACTTTGGAGCTTAGAAATATTCAAATTGCACTAACCATGAATTAAACCAGGGTCTGGTTTCTGATTCAACCCCTTCCTCTCTTTGGGTCTCAATTTCTTCTACTCTGAAACAGTCACGTGAAACAGGACATTTAGGCTGAAGAATTAAATGAGATAATGGATCTCAGACACCAGTACAGCTTCTAGCTCATTAAAGATCAATTCTCACCCTGGCTATTGTGGCTCTGTGGTGGAGTACCGGCCTACAGACCAAGAGGTCACTGGTTCGGTTCCCAGTCAGAGCACATGCCTGGTTCACAGGCCAGGTCCCCAGTTGGGGGTGTGAGAGAGGCAGCTAATTGCTACCTCTCTCACACATCATTTCTCTCCCTGTCTCCCTCCTTTCCCCTCTCTTCAAAAATAAATAAATAAAATCTTTTAAAAAAAGATTGATTCTCCTAACATGGCCTCTAATGTTCGTTCTCCTGTGGTAATATAACAGCCCACACTTGTGCCAAGACTCCTAAAGAGATGCTTTGAGAGACAGAGTTCAATGCCAGTTCATTGCCATAGCTGGGACAAAACCATCTCAGTTCTCATTAATCAGATAGTTACAGGCAAAGGATAGTGTTTGACACTGTCATTTTGCCCCTGCGTTTGTTTTAATTGGGTTGCAGGAAAAAATGGGATGTGGTTGAAATAATCAACACAAAATAAAACTGACAATGGCTAAAACTGCACGTGGTAAAAATTTATTATGGATGGAAAAGCAAACTGAATGATCCCATCTTTGTTGATGACATTGAACATTGCAAAGTTGACTTCTGGGGAAATTCCACTTGGGAAAAGTAATCAACACAAAGTAAAACTGACAATGGGTCAAATTGCTCCCAGGGAAAGGTGGAGTTGGTGGAAATCTCGACTAGAAATTTCTAACGGCTGAAGCGATAATCAGTAAGAGTTGCAAAAGTAACTGATGAATCCAATCTTTCTTGTAAAATTGATAGAGAAAAGCATGTATCTTGATGGAAATCCAATATAGAAAGTCTAGAAAAGTTAGAAGTTGTTTAATTGTGCTATGGAGAAAATTTATCAAGGAATTAAATTGGCTTAATGGAGTTAATTCCTTAAATACTTTAATAAATTCATTAATAGTGATTTAATTCTGAGTAAAGAGTATACATGCCAAGACTTGGCAGGGATTTGGAGAGATAATTCTCTAATTAGATGAAAGGGTTTGGACTATAAATGGCACTTTACAATATTCAAAACACTTTCATACGTACCGTCTCATTGGATTCTCCTAATGACCTTATGCGGTGACAGAACAGGAATCATTCCTTCCATTTACAGATGTAAACACTTAGCTTCGGAAAAGGGCTTGCCGAAGCTTACCCAGCACGTTCACGGCAAGGTCTAATTTAGGATCTGGTTCCTAGAGTCCCGGGCCAGGAAGCTTCCTCATAGGGATTCCCCTAATTCAGATAATCCTTTACTCACAAAACAGACCAGGCCCCTTCTAATTTGGCTACCCAGCCCCCACTTTCTGCCATTAGGGGAAGTAGGGAAAAGGAGGAGGAGGGGTGAAAAGGGTTTAGAAGAGAGGATGGCCAGTGCAACTCAGAGAGGGAAAGGGGCGTAGCTAACGCGACCTAGGTACCTGTCTTACTATTCTAAGAAAAGATCACAGAGGAATCATGTGCTTTTGGGGGGCGGGAGTGGGATTTTAAAGCTGGGAGAACAGGCTGAAAATGAGGTACACGGTGTGAAAAAGACAGTGCCTGATGTATTTCGAGAACGTGATCCCTAAGGGGTAGGAATGTAACCACATGTAGGTGGGGTGGAGCCAGCGGACTGGCTGCCGCAGGGCTGTGAAGCTCTGATCTAGGCAACCTGGGTTTTTTCGGGCAGGCTGCCCTTCTCCCGTGGGCTGCCCAGTACAGCTCACAGGTTCTGGTGTTTCTTGCACAACACCACAGAACAATGACACATGAAGTCTAAAATACTGTAATTGAATACAAGATGTATGCTAAATTGGAGATTATCTGATACCATGTTACATATTCTAGGAGAACTGCACACAGAAGGAAAGAGATTTCAAAGTGTATGACATTTATTGTCTATAGACAATGCTTTGTTTAAATAGAGTTCTGTGGACCCGTAACTGTTCCTCCCGCCTCACTCCCCCTTTCCCACCGTGATCTCTGGCCCACCGATTAGAGACCAGTTATAAGAATTCAAATATAAGGAAAATCAGTGCCTAAACTAAGTTCTACGGAAGGCAGGACTTTGTCTTGAGCTTCAAAATTAAGTAGGTGATAAGGAGCAATGGGTGTGGAAAGATCAAAAGAAGGAAAAATTTGAGAAGCGATAATAAAACTTGGGAAAATTCTGCCCTGACTGGTGTGGTTCAGTGGGTTGGGCATTGTTCTGCAAAGTGAAAGGTGTTAGTTTTGGTTCCTGGTTAAGGCACATGCCTGAGTTTCAGGCCAGGTCCTGGTTGGGGACAGGTGAGAAGCAACTGATTGCGGGGGTGTGGGGGCGGTGAGAGGCAATCAGTTGATGTTTCTCTCCCTCTCTTTTCCCCTCCCTTTCCCTCTCTCTAAAAATAAATAAAATCTTAAAAAAACAACCTATTAAAAATAAGAAAATTGAGATAATTCTCTTACTTTAATGTTCTTACAGAAATTTTAAGTGAACACCCTTATTATTTTTAATCCTCACCAGAGGATATGTTGTTATTAATTTTATAGAGAGGAAGGGAAGAGAGAAATATGGATTGGCTGCCTCCCATATGTGCCCTGACAGAAGATCTAACCTGCAGCCTGGAGACAGCTAACTGAGCCACCAGGCAGTCCCGTTATTCGTCTTAGTAGTGGAACTGTTGAGCTCCCGGGAAAACAAGACAGGCCTAGTCCCGGATCACCGCTGGGGGCAATAGGAGGCCATGGAAAGCTTCGAGGCATCAAAGATATGTATGGTTGTTGGGTATAGAAATTGTGCTTTTGAAAATAATTTTATAGCTTAAGAAATTATGCGCTTTTTAAACAATTCAGGCAATATAAAAATTAAAATTACTTAAAATATGATACTCTTTCCTTACACTTTATCAGATAACCACTGATAATATTTTGAGGAACCTCTTTCCAGAAATCTGTGATTATAGAGTATTATCTCTAATTTCCCATAAGTCGGACCATTCTAAATATGCTGCACTGTAATCAAATTTTTTCCCCTCGAGAATAAAGGTGAATAGCTTTTCATGTCAATAAACAGATCTGTATCATTATTTTAAATGGCTGCTTAACACTGCATTGTTTGTATATGTACATCAGTCATCTTCTGTTGGTGGACATTTCCGTTTCCCCCCTCATATAACAACCTCATATAACAACCTTGGGCATTCACCTTTTCCAAATTTTCCTATTACCTTTTTTAGGTGAATTTTAAAAAGTAACGGAGCTAGGTCAAGAA
>PVKM010043750.1:0-12431 GCA_004027735.1 Carollia perspicillata | reverse complement strand
CTATAATTGCTCTCTGTACCTGGTGTTTGGCGCATCATCAGCACTGTTGACATTTGTCGACTTTATTAATATTTTATAGAGAGCTTCCCTTTCATACTCTTTTTGTGAAAATTACTCTAGTTCTAGTTTTGCTTCTAATGAACAAGTTATCTACCTGTTCCAGTGTTACCCTCTGTGGGACCCACCCCCGACCCCAATCTTACAGGCAGGTTTGTTTCCACCCTGACCTTTGATATGTACTCCCATCCTTCTTAAAGACAGTACTTAGAGATTATTTTCTTTTCTAAATCTCAGCCCCCCTCCCCCTTTGCACCCCCCTCCACCCTCAGTCCTACTACTCACTACTTCCTCTTCCACCCCACCTCAGTCCAGTTTCCTGTTTGCACCCGTACCATGTTGGTCATCCCCAACCCCAGTTCAGTCACTGGTCATAGCAAACCGAATGTTGGCTTAGATTGATTTTGCAAATGCAGTAATTATGCCTAGTTCAAGATATTATGGGAATGCTATAACATTTCCACCACATTGGTATTCAAAGGCAACAAGACTTTCGTTGCAGATTTGCTGAAATTACACCTAAGCACTGGTAGCTTTTATCAGATCGAATGAATATAATGACCAAATTAACCTCAGACATGAATGGAATTGATGGATCCAACCTTTCTGTTTATGAAAAAAGATAGATTGATTGTTGAAAATATTACATATTAATAAAATGCTTAGGGCTTCCAGAAACTAAAACAGAGTTAAGTATTTAATTTACTGTGAAATAAACCATTGAAGATACATGATGTTGACTTGATTTTTCTGAATTTGAAATCTCAGGCAAGTTTAAAGATAGTAATAACTATATATTTTAGTATTTAAGTTCATATACTTTATTTTTTTTTCAAATTGGAGAGGAAAGCTGCAAACTATGGGAAGAATTTTACTACAAAGAGATCAAAATTATTTAAAGAAGCACATTGGAACCCTACAGCATTCAACATATCATATTATACTGGCACAATTTTAAAAATATTCTAGGCCTGTAATCACTTTAGTTCACCTTTCTGTAAATATTTTCTAGTCAGGTGATACTTTAGGAAGTAGACTGATTTTGTGTTAAGATGTCATCAGTTTGTTCTGCAATGTGTTACTCCTAGACGAGAAGTTTTTCTTTGCCTAGAACCTAACCAATGTAATAATAACAGCTTTATATTTTTGCTTACTGGCAGGATTTATGATACAGGATAAAGATCCTCATAAGAATGATATTGAATTAGTATTAACCTGAGAAGGTAGATGTGGACTATTTCCATTTTTCAAATGAAGAAATAGTAGCATAGCTGCGGCATGAATATAGCAGGACTGAAGCTGTCAGATTGCAAAGTGTGTGTTCTTGACTACTACCCACCTGGCTATGAGCAAGCCTCTGCCTTCCTTGTTTCAGTCAGTTGGTCCCTGTCTTGTGTCCTTATGGCTTAACATCATGTGCAGTGTTCCATTCCTCATGCCCTGGATCCTGGCCCGCTTTCACTGAGTCCGGTGCTCTAGGCCTAAATGTAAGAAGAGTGTTTACTTCTCTCTTCCCAGGCATGGAGAGAGTATCTTCCCTTCATATCAGCAGGTACCCTCCTCTGTAGACCCAAATCGGGCATTCTCAGAGAGTTCTGACTCTATCAGAAAACTCTGAAGGGGATTGTCTAGGGTTTCTCTTTCCAGTCCTGCACTGTAATACTATCGTCGCTCTTGAGAAATCAAGGCTTACATTAAAGTTTGGGCAAATTAAATCAGTCTATTATTGTTCCACCGCTAGACTGATTTAATCACTGCATCACCAAAATGATGAACATGTACATGTAAAACATTATTCTACAGGTTTTTTTTAGAAAGAATGTTGACTTCCATATCACTTTGCTATTTATGCTCAAACCTCTGTGTCTACATTATATGACTGCACACTTCTTTTTTCAGTTCTGACTCTAGGTGCTATAGAGAGCTCCTGGTCTATTGATTAACTATTGTTAAAACTATTATGAATTGGGCTTTTATATATTAAAGTGTAACTAAAATGTCCTTTGATCATTTCTCATTAGGAATCAAAGTTAAATTGTAATACTAGTCATTATACCTCAATCACCAATTGTGTAGTCTGCATTGTTTACTTCACTGGAGATTTCTAGGCCTTCAAATCTAGGAAGTTTTAATTAAAAGAAACACTTTGAGAGAAATTTAGTATTTTTTTTTCAGTAAAAACAAATAATAAGTTTGCTAAGTAGAATGAAATTTGTATTTCAGGGAGCTTTTTGCCCTGGCTGGTGTGGCTCAGTGGATTGAGAGTGGGCCTCTGAACCAAAAAGGTTGCCAGTTTGATTCCTGGCCAGGACACATCCCTGGATTGCCGGCCAGGTCCCAGCTGGGGGCATGTGGGAGGCAACCCACTGATGTTTCTCTCCCTCTCTACCTCTCTCCCTTCCTCTCTCTCTGAAAATAAATAAATAAAATACTTAAAACAAGGGGTCTTTTTGATCATAGATAACACATAGTTGTGATAATAGTAAGTATATTGTAAGTCTATCATTCTCTTTACAACTTTGTTCACAAAGCTTAAGGTTAATATGAAGAAACGTATAGATGGTTTCTGACAGTGCTCAAACTGTATATGTGTTTAACAAAGATCAAGAGTGGGATTTATGATTTAGGTCCCCTTCTTGACACATCTATCTAGACTCTGAGGTCAACTATTTTTTTTCAATAACACAAATTAGTCTTGGTTTCTTGATGACTTCTGTAAGAAATATAAAAACAACAGGGATTTTTAATAAGATTATTAAAACAACTAAAATCTCATTTTACTACATAATTTTAGGAATGTGGTTTCTGTTTGGAATTGAAACTCAGACTAATTATTTCTACATTTCATTTTACTTTTACCATAATCTCTTACAAGTTTAATAGACTTTTGTTTAAGGAGATGAAAATGCAATATTTAAATTCCAATATTTATTTATCAGAAATAATATTTCTAAAACTATGTTTTTTTGGAATAAAGTAGCAATCTAGGAAGCAGCTATAATGAAATGCTTAGTGATAGTTATAATGATTAACTTGAAGTCCATGCAAAAAAATCCTGAAATTAAAATTCTAAGTTTCCATTTCTTTTCAAAATATGAAAAGGGGAATCAGTGAAACAGGAAGAAAATTCTAGGGACAGGCATGTTTTTACAGTAAGAAGTTGAAGTTAAGAGCCTGACATGATAGAAAAGAAATACTGAATGAGAAATCCTAAAAAAAGTGAAATATACCATAAAATAGCAGCCTAGTCATTTGGGGTTGAGCGAACAGCCCACACTTCGAAGGAGGCAGTCTGTCACTGTCCAAGGTCTGTGATATTTTAATAGGATGGCCTTAGCCATTAACAGTACGTAAAGGTGATGTTGTATATCAGTTTTAATGAGACAAGGAATCTAATTAATCTATCAATTAAATTAAATCTATAGATTTAATAAAATACTCTTTATGCCAAATTAGTAAATTTAAAATTTTAGTGTACTACATATAGTGGAAATATATTTATGTGGGATACATCATTCTTTTTGATAAAGCCAAAACATTTTGTGTGTATATTCTGTAATCTCAAAATATAAATCTAAGCTTACAGGTGCTTTTCAATAAGGATGGCAACTTCAGTTTCATTTTCTGAAATAATAACTCAGTTTCAGGTGTTTTGCTCTTAAAATGAGAAAAATTATTATTTATTTCCAAGTATCAAGTAATAACTATTTTGTTTAAGAAATTCAAAATTTTATACATACATTTAGATATGTGTGTACGTTATCCTTAATTTACTTATATTTACATCGCAGTGTCCATGTTGTTTGTCAGTTAGTTACCATGTATTTGGTGCCCATGCTTCATAGACTCCCCTGTTCTTACACCAAGTTCGCCATTCTGCTCTAAGCATTAGATCGGAAGGACCACAGGTCCTCACTCTGGATTGCTACTGTTGACCTCTCTAGGTGTTCTCTCTGCTCTTGCTCATCTTGCTCTTTGCCTGGCAGTGTCCAATGTGGACATTCCATTCCTTTTGCCCTCTTCTTCTCATTGACTAGGCCAGTTGAAAGCCCCAGCAGAAGATAGGAGGGAGGAATGGGGTTAGGATACTTCTATTCCTGGCATTCAATGGAAAGTCACTTGCAACTGGATGTCTTTTTTTCTCTCTCTCAAAGCCATTGTCTCAATATTACTCTTTCCTTCTGGGTCTAGTAACTACTTTCTCACACTGTTCTGAAGGATTTAAGTGTAGTGACAGATTCCATTTACTTATCCTAGTATTCTGCATGATCCTATCTGCCTTCCCCCTAAAAAATTTTTTTGATACTCTTTTAACGAGAATAAACCTTCCTCTCTTTAGGATAATGCACACCCTCTGATTAGAACCTGTCACCAGGTTTTGGTTGGTATGATGATGATGTACCTTCTCAGTGTAAAGATGCCACATTCCCTAGGGTTTCTTCATGAATGGCAGGGAGAGTGGGAAAATGCTTAAGGTGGGAACAAGCCTCATCTCACATACAACCTCAAATCTTCCTTCCCTCCGCAACATGGCCTTGTAGTGAGGCATAGTTCTCTCCAACTTTACTGAATAATTAGAGGGAAAAACTGTAAAATTTGAGAGCAAAATTTAAAATGAATACAAGTTATGGCTTTTCAAGAGGAAGTAATTTATAGCAATTCAATTTAAAGAAATTAAATAATTCATGAGAATTCTGATCATAGTGAAGGCTCCTCTTGGCAAAAGTCTCCCCATTGAAAACTATGCTTTTGAATCTGTATCTACCGTTCAGCAAATCCCATATCCTACCTCAGGAATCAGCTTTATTCTAACACCCACCTTCTTGAATACAGTAATGGAACAAGCATAGTATAACAGACAGTTCTGTTCCCAAGGAAAGAAGTCCAAGGTAGAAAGGAGTTACCAATTCCAAGCAACATTAATCCTTAACTTGATCACATCTGTGCCAATTTTACCTGATAGCAGAAAATAGGTTCTGATATCTTTAGGGACAATGATTCAGCCCACTAGAGATTACTTCATAAAAATTGCTATTGTGACTTCCATAGAGAGAGAAAACCTAGATGGATCACAGAAAATACTATTTCCATAATGTCATTTGCTTTCCCTCTTTGAATAAAAGCCATAATTACTATACTAAAATAAACGTCTATCTCTATATCTTTATATGTTACTTCAGAACCAGTAACAAACTATTTTAATTATTCTAGTTTGTAACACCTTTTCATATCTGGTTGTGCTAGAGACACCTTCCCTATTTATTTTACTCTTTTTTATACATCTTAATTGCTATTCAGAAGATTTATATTTTTAGATGACATTCAGTATCATTTTTTTTCAAGTTACTCTTGCTTTGAGTGCCCAGCCAAAATCTTTTGAGATTGGGATTAGATCTGACTTGATACATAAATTTGGGGAATATTGGAATATTTCATAATGGTAGGTCCTATCTTTTAAAAAGGTGTATTTTCTCTTAATTATGTTTTCTCATAAAGTTCTTAGTAGGATCCAAAGTTTCCATCACATTAAGAACACTATTCCATTTGCTTACATAATACTCTCAAAATATCTTCTCCTCGATACTTTCAAGTGATATCAGTATCCCCTTCTAAAGATAACAAAGCTGTGACTCACAATAAATAATTTATTCAAAGTTACTAGTCTTAGAAGTGAAATCTGTCTGAATGTATAGTTTTTCCATTTTAGGATGAGGAACTGATGGTGATTTAATTTCTGTTTTCTAAAATGTGCGATAGGGACAGGATGGGCAAAATTTATATAAAAGAAATCAATGACACTATTTTAGCTTTTTCTTATTTGGTCTCCTTTTAGAGAACCCAAATATGGCTGCTGGATAAGTTTCAGCCTTTGAGAGTTCTCTTTCAAGCCCCTTGGGGTTATGCCAAAGGCAGGCCCCGTGAGACTTTGGTCTGAATTCTCATCCAAATGAACACCTGCTGTCATTGTTCCTTATCAATCCTGTAGTCAGCAATGCCAGCTTTCTTTCTGTGGTGGAACCCATTCAACACAAGGAAAAGGCACGCCAGTGTTCCTCAATAGTTTTTATTTTTTTCCCTCCATCAACTTCATGAGCCATTGCCCAAGTATGTTGGAGGTAGAACTAATATTAAGTTTGTCTTTGGTTTTTTGGTATTCTATGTTTCTCGGAGTTTGCTCAGTTATAATCCAGTCTGCCTAAATGATATTCTTTCGATATTCTCTGCTTCTCTCTCATTCTCTCTCTCTCCCTCTCTCTTCACCTCCTCCTCCTTACTTTTCTCTCTTTCCTTCTTTCACTCTTGCTCCTGTTTACCTCTTTATCTTCCTTTGGGAAGGAACAAATTTGTTATTGCAAAAATATATGCTTGTAAAGCAAAATGTGCTACCCAATCTATTTTTAAAAGTCCCAGTTCTCTAAATTTGCAGAAACAAATAATTTAAGCAGAAGTAAATTTAGTGATAGTCTCCCTGTGGATAACCAATATTGATCATTCATTCTTAGTACTTGATTGATATTTCTTTGCTTTTGCTTTACTGGACTACTGGAGATATTTTAATTATGAAGTACTCTAAATTGATTTTGAACCAGATTAGGGTTAAATTCAAAATAAATGATTTTTAAAAATTAATTAATAACCATGCTGCATAATGTATCATAAAAAGCCTAGCTGAGATTTTTTTGTAATTTCATATCACAACAAGACAACTTCACATTCTAAAATAGAATATATTTATGACTTATGAGTGAGAATATTTTTAAATGAACTCTGACCTGAGTTTTAGAACTATTGGACCAATAAAAGTGAGCCATCTTGATATTCCTGTTTCTTAGCAAACAAGGAAGTTGACCGTGTATATATAACAAAGTTATATCTTAGAAAAAAAACATAAAGGGTTTTTTGGTAACTTTTTAGGTAAATGGGTTTTTTTAATGTACCTATCTATACCTTTGTATTCTTTTCACGTGTGCATTAGTTCAATTACTCAACAATTTTTAGAGGATAAAGTGTGCAGAAAAACATTACATTTCTATCACAGCTCTATCTTGTAGGGAAAAGCAACTCTCCGCCATCTGCAGTGGGCATTGGTCCCTCTCTTGTGCCTCATGCTTTGTTATGCATGAATAAGCACATTAGCCTTTTCATTTCATTCATTAGACTTTTAATCCTTGATTAGTGTTTTCAAAATTCTCTCAAACGCACAGCTTCTTTATTTTCTTTGTGTTTGGTTTTTCTTTTTCATTTATCTCTACTCTGAAACAAAATTAACAGTTAATCACAACAATAGCGCCGTTTCTATTGAGATGACTGGTAAATATATTAGTTTCTCATTGGAGTGATTAATCATGTGTAGATGAAGAATGGGAAAATATCTCCTTCCTTGCAATAACAGGGGCTACTGTTTAAAGTCAGCAAGAACAGTTTGTGCTTGAAAAGCTTGAATCACAATATTCCAGCAATCTCCCACATTCAGTGGGATTCTGTCTCATAGAAACTCTGAATGGGTTTCCTGAAAGGAAGAAACATCCATTAGGATTCAGAACTCACCCATTTGGGGTCTTAGAGCCTAGTTACACTTGAAACCAATTCTCCAAAAGTAAATTTTTCTCTTTGCTTTTCTCTTTTTCATTAAGGAAGATAAGATACATATGTCAGAAAGTCACTGTGGAACAAATAATAATTATGCATCCAAAACACTCTTAACAACTTTGAGGTCATGTAATGTATTTGCTTTTACCAGATATGCACCTCATACTGTCTTTTAACCATAATTAATTTCAAAGGACTAGGAGTTTTTCTATCTGATCGTTTCTCCACCTAGATTACTCTTCCAGCTCTGGTATAACAGTAATTTCAACTGTTTTATTTAACATTTATGTCCAATGCTCTATCTTAAACATACTTTGAGCATAACCAAAACCAGTTATTAAAGGAGATATATGAATAAAATAGAAATCAGTTCCTAGAAGTAAATATGACAAGTGACCAATGGTGAAATGGTGACATAAATCATGCTTGCACAGAATTTATGTGAATTATACATTTTTTCCTAATTTCAAAACATCCTCTTGGCAATGATATTGTTAAGAAAAAGTTAATTTAAAAACATTATTTATTAATATGTTTTCTCTTTTAATCTTCTTTTCTGCCAAACAACAGGGTCATAAACTGTCCTGGTTTTCTTTTCTGTTTCTCTCCTTAGGATGCCTCCATTGCACACAGATTCCACATCATGAGAGAAAAACACCCAGAGAAATTCAACAGTAGGTAAGATAACTTCAAATGATGAAATTGTAATTTATGGTTCCTGTTGATAAATTATATCATAAAAAGGATCACTATATGGTATAAAATACTCGTGCTTCATGTGTTATCTAAATAAGACTTGGTGTGTAAGTATAAAAACAAAGCGTAAATAAATTCAGATTTTCCTGTTAGGTTTTAATGAAATTATAATGAGAAATGCAATGTGGTCATCCCTAGTCCATTGTCTTGTGCTGGAAAGAAAGATTAAGATATACTGAAGTTTTTGCATGACTAGTAGAAGAATTTGATCATCCTTAATACCAAAGAAAAGCACTAGGTTCTGATTTGATGATGTTGAGTACCTGTATATTATACAGATATCATATAAAGCCTCCAGTCATTGTACTGTCTGTCCAATATTGGCCTCAACTAAATGGAAAATAAACCAGAGAAATACCAATCCTTATGAAGTACTGTTAAACACTTTCTTCAAGAAAAAAAAGTCTTGATGACCAAAATTAGTTTCATCACTATAACAATATGTGAATATTCTTCCCTCCAAAATGTAGACTTTGGCACTTTTTCTGGTATTCAAGGAAATAGGGAAAGCTTTGGTCTTGTATCTTTCCCATTTCTAGAAGGAAATATGGCTATTTCCTCCCTACTCACCTGGAAAAAATGGGCCAAAGAAGTGAATCATCTTTTGCTTCAGTTATACCCATATTTACTGTTCATTCCATGAAGTTACAAAATCATATATACACACATGCACACATTTGTGCACATACAAATGTTCAGACAAAAGGATCTATGGCCTCTGTTTTTGGCTAGATTTATATTGTGTCGTGAATGCTAGAGACCACTTATTAGGCAACTGCCTCTGCATATTATTATGTTTATTTTAATATTGTCACACACTAGTACACCGACACAATTTTCTTCCACAGAGGTTCAAAAAATAACTATTATTAAAATGCATTTTCAAATTTGTAGATTTTCTTTAAATCTAAACTTTAGTATACTACTTTATATAAGAACCATTATATTAAATAGATTCATGATTAGTGAGATCCTGTCTGATCTTTTATTAAATTTACCTATTTAAGTGCTTTACAAAAACATATCAAAACTTGTTTCTAATATCTACCTTAGGTTTTCCCTTGAGTTCTTTCTTACACTACAAATCACAAATCATGGAGTTGTGGTTTTCTTTTTCTCTCATTGCTCAGATAGCTATAAGTTGTTTTAAAGAAAATGCGAGAAGTGTATGTTCGTATATGTATGCACAGGGTCTTTAGAAGGATTAATAGAAATCTTACAACTCTGGTTCCTTTCAGAAAAGGGAATGGAGTGGTTGGTGGAGATTGAAATTTTATTCTATATTTTTGTGTATTGTTTGAATTTTGTGCCATGCATATCATAAATTTAGGTTGAAAGCACTCTGATCATAGATTTGCACCTGTGATGTTTCTTTATATCTAGAAAAAAAGCCACTTTATTTTATAAGATTTAATTTAATTTTATTAAATATACATAAATAAATCAATGTAACTGAATCTATTTAACTTCATAGTAGATTTTAGCATTTAATAATACATTTTGAATGTCCCAGAAATGAACATGTTTATTAATGTACATAAAACCATATTATTGAATCGACTAGCCTGTGCTTATTTTAATGTCTTTCTATAAAGCATTCTCGTGTCAGTAATCATATTTTAAAATAAGTTCCAAGCAAAAAAAATGCTGTTTGGAAAATTTGGCATGCAGTGTACCCCTTCAGGATTTTCATAATTTAATATCCCATTAACAGCTTTAAGGAATTCACAGGGGAATAAAAGTTTAATGACGTTTAAGGCATTTTGCTACAAACATATTCAGCAAAGAGAGAAAGAGAGTGGGGGAAGGTGGAGGGAGAAAAGAGAATTAAAAGTCTAGAGAGGCGTATCAATACATTTATGTGATTCTCAAAATTTGGACAGCCTACATATAAGAATGCCCGTGTTTAAGATCTTCCTTCATGTTAGAAGCTAATGTATTTTGTTCTCTATAATAATTTTAATTCTTCTTAATATGAAAGAGATTATTCACATATATCTACTTACTTTTTATTATTAATTCCAGTACTACTTTATGACATTTCTCACCGTCCACTATGTGGTTAGATGTCATTCACAGCCCTGTGTTTGTAGATGCCAATGTGTTTGTAAAATGTATAAAATACCTTAATGCAACTTGTTTGTAAATCTGAAGCATGAGTAAATCCTGGTATATAGTTTAGAGAGGATATTTCTTTTTTTTTTCTGATAACATGGTTCAAATTTTATTTTTTAATTATTATTTTTATTTTAATTGTTGTTCCAGTACAGTTTTCTGTCTTTTACTCCCATCCCAGCCCACCCACCCAGCCCTCCCCACCTCGCTCCCATTTCCATCCCCCCTCGTTTTTGTCCATGTGTCCTTTATACTTGTTCCTGTAAACCCTTCACCTTTTCCCCTGAAATTCCCTCCCCTGTCCCCTCTCCCCTCTAGTCACTGTCAGCCTGTTCTCAATTTTAGTGTCTTTGGTTATATTTTGCTTGCTTGTTTGTTTTGTTGTTTAGGTTCTTGCTAAAGGTGAGATCATATGGTATTTGTCTTTCACTGCCTAGGTTATTTTGCGTAGCATAATACTTTCCAGTTCCATCCATGCTGTTGCAAAGGGTAGGAGCTCCTTTTTCCTTTCTGCAGCATAGAATTCCATTGTGTAAATGTACCATAGTTTTCTGATCCATTCATTTACTGAGGGGCACCTAGGTTGCTTCCAACACTTGGATATTGTAAATTGTGTTGCTACAAACATTGGGGTGCATGGGTTCTTTTGGATTGGTGTTTCTGGGTTCTTAGGATATAATCCTAGCAATGGAATTGCTGGATCAAATGGCAGATCCATTTTTAGCTTTCTGAGAAAATTCCATACTGTTTTCCATAAGTGGTTGGACCTCTCTGCAATCCCACCAACAGTGCGCTTGGGTTCCCCTTTCTCCACAACCTCTCCAACACTTGTTGTTTGTTGCTTTGTTTATGATGGGCATTCTGACTGGTGTGAAGTGGTATCTCATTGTGGTTTTAATTTGCATCTCTCTGATAGCTAGCGATATTGAGAATATTTTCATGTGTCTCTGGATCTTCCATATGTCCTCCTTGGAGAAGTATCTGTTCAAGTCCTTTGCCCATTTTTTAATAGGGTTGCTTGTCTTTTTAGAGTGGAGTCATGTAAGTCCCTTATATGTTTTGAAGATTAAACCCTTGTCTGAGGTATCATGGGCAACTATGTTTTCCCATATAGTTGGGTCTCTTTTTATTTTAATACTGTTTCGTTAGCGGTGCAGAAGCTTTTTATTTTGATGAGATCCCATTTGTTTACTCTTTCCTTTATGACCCTTGCTCTAGGGGACATATCAGTAAAAATGTTGCTGCATGAATTATCTGAGATTTTCCTGCCTATGTTCTCCTCTAGGACTTTAATGGAGTTACAGCTTATATTTAAGTATTTTATTGACCTTGAATTTATTTTTGTGTATAGTGTAAGTTTGTGCTCGAGTTTCATTTTTTTGCACGTACCTGTCCAGTTCTCCTAACATCATTTGTTGAAGAGGCTATTTTTACTCCATTTTATGTTGCTACCACCTTTGTCGAATATTAATTGACCGTAGAGACTTGGGTTTATTTCTGGGCTCTCTGTTTTGTTCCACTGGTCCATGTGTCTGTTTTTATGCCAGAACCAGGATGTTTTGATTACAGTGGCCCTGTGATACAGTTTGGTACCAGGCATTGTGATTCCTCCTACTTTGTTCTTCTTTCTCAAAATTGCAACTGGTATTTGGGGTCATTTATGGTTCCATATAAACTTTTGAAGTGTTTGTTCTATGTCTGTGAAATATTCCATTGGTACTTTAATAGGTATTGCATTGAATCTATAAATTGCTTTGGGTAGTATGGACAGTTTGATGTTAATTCTTCTAATCCATGAACATGGTATATGTTTCCATTTGTTTGTGTCTTCCTTGATTTCTTTCTTCAGTGTTGTATAATTTTCTGCATACAGGTCTTTTACCTCGTTGGTTAGGTTTATTCCTAGGTATTTT
>PVKM010043749.1:0-12435 GCA_004027735.1 Carollia perspicillata | reverse complement strand
GATTGCTCACAAGACTGCCTACATGCCTCCACACTTCCAAGTCAGAGTGAAATAAACTTCTAACTTACTTACTTGGGTTCCCTTTTACCGTGAGATAAATGAAGCCAATCTTTCGTGATGAACACAGGCAGGGTTGGCAGTAAATGTTTCCCAGTCCTGTGAGCCCTGTGAACAATGATCTAACCTAAGAAAAAACAATCTGTACAATAAACACTAGCTTAGAATATGAAGATCTCAAGGAACATAAATGAAGAGGAAAGAATTACAAAATTAATAAAATGAAATGACATCAATGCGGCCTTTTATCCAGTCTTAATGTAACCACCATAATTTGAATAGTGTTGTGTCATTCTCTATAACCAATGTATTAGCATAAATAGAACATTCACGGGTATCTCATAATTATTCAATTATGATGATCAAAGGACAGAGGCAGCTGAAAACCATCCCTGGTACTGAATCTCTGCCCAAGAAAATAGCATTACTTTTTAAGAAAAGAGATCAGCTTTGATGCCATTAGCAAAAATGTGGTATTTTCAGAACTGTATAGCTACCTTCTTTAATAAGAGAATAAAACATCCTTTAAACTTCCTAGGAGACAGAGAGAAATGGAACGTTTTATTATTCTCAAAAGTGTCGTAACTGTGACTGAAAATCAATAATTTTATGGGGGGTTGGAGACAGATCTGGAGCCCTGACCCCAGGGTTGAAGGTGAGATAGCCTGGCTGGGCCAGACTCAGAGCTTCCCAGGACAGAGCTATTGTCTGCTGTGTGTCTCTGCAATTATATTTGCAACCGCAGCCAGAGGCCATGGTTCTTCATCCTCTGGCGATATTCTCTTGCCTCAGAAAGGCGAACTGAGAACAATGTGCATTTCTGAAACATCATGAAAATCTCTCTGACAGATCATGGTCAGACAGTGCCAAATCACCTAGGAAGCAACGCTTAATCACTACTCCATGCACCTTCTGCTGGAGACATGTGAGGAAGCAAAGTGTAACCTGCTCCAGGATTTTCCTGAGGCAAAAAATCTGCCCCGTGCTTCTCTGGGCAGATTCTGGGCTGCCATAGCCCAATTTAGAGGAGGCAGCTGCTGGGCACATTTGGCCAAACACCTACATGGGAGCCGCCGGCATTCTGAACTAAAAATTGACATTGCTGAGCTGGTGGGAAAAGAGCCCACAACAATGGGGGCCTCCATAAGGACTTGGAAAGGAAAGCAGTTTTTCTAGATTTTTTAAAAACTTTTGGCTGAACCTAAAATCAGAGATAATCTTATGAACAGAAAGTGCTTCAGAACTTGCACTTTGGAAGGTCAAGCTTCTAAAAGCATAAGAGGCAGAAAAAAGGTAATATGGTTCTTAAAAAGACCTAAAAACATTTAAGTTCAAGATACCTAGAAAACTTAAAATCAATGGTGTCAATCCAATAACTCGTCAATAATCCCTGTGTTCTTGGTTCTCACACTGCAGTGGCCCTGAGCCCCATAACACGTAGCAATCTCCCAGCTTGCCTACGACAATTAGAATCAGCTATGTCATGATGTCAAGTGGCTACTATTTTGATCAGGGTAAGTTAGTCTGTGCTCTTATGACAATTAAACCCCATATCTCAGGCTTATCTTAATAAATGTTTATTTCTCACTCACAGCACAGTCTGAGGAGGACTGGGTTGCTCTCCTCTGACCATAACTTAGAGAGATCAAGCTGGCAATAATGGGGGTTAAAAAACATACAAAGAACCCTGAAAATTGGTCAAGGAGAAATAATCGCCAATTCACAAGCATTCTGGAAGACAGTGGAAGGGGAGATATAGAGGAAATGACAGAAAACATCACCACAACTATTCTCTAAAAATCGATAAGGAAGAAATCATTTTTAAAAGGCTTTTAGAACATGTATGAAGTACAGATAATGTCCACAAAGTATTTTAATTCTTGAATTAAAAGTAAAAATAATAGATTCCACATTTAAGTGAGATTCTATGGTATTTGTCTGTCTCTGACTGGCTAATTTCACTCAGTGTGAACAATATAAACTGACAAACAAAATAGAAACAGAGACGTGAATACATGGAACAGACTAACAGCTATCAGAGGGGAGGCGGGCTTTAGGGGACCAGATGAAAAAAGGTGAAGAGATCAGCCAAAAATCACATGAGTATAACTGATGGACACAGACAACGGTGTGGTGATGGTCAGAGGAAAAGGGGGCTGGGGGCTGGGCGGAGGAGGGCAAAAGAGGTGGGGAGGATGGGGGTGGAAAGAGACTCTGCTTGGGACAATGGACAGGATACAGTGTGCGGATGATGTTTCACTGAGCCGTACACTTAAAATCTGTATGGTTTTGCAAACCCATGTCATCCCACTAAATTCCATGAAAAAATAAGTATTTTTTAAAAAAAACAAGAAAAATAAAAAAATAAATAAATGAGAATAATCACAAAAAAGTAAAAAATAATATATGTTTCATAGCAAAAAGAGTAGAATATGTGGTATAAGGGACAATTTTTTTTAACTTTAAAATTGTTCTAAATCTGAAAATAACCTTTCTTGGGTGAGTGAGCAGGAAGGATGAACATAAACTTTCTTCCTTCTCATCCTCTCATCCTCTCTTCATGTGATTCTCACATAAAGCAAAATTTTAGAAATTAGTGCTTAGCCCTAGGAGAAATCTTCACCAAAAACTGGTGAAGGTTTCAATATTTTTCTCTTTAATGAATAACATATTTGTATAACATATCCATTCATTAAAAAAATATTTTCTAAGCTCAAAATTATATAGAAAAAGTATAAAGTGGGCAGAATGGGTAGTTTCTGCAATAAATAAGAAAATAGTTCTAAAGAAATTAGCAATATGAAATTTAGTACCTACAAATGCATGATCTTGTTTGAATCCAAAATTCAAGTGCAAAGGACATGTGATCTGGCATCTGAAAAGGGGGTGGGACTGGGATAAAAGGAAACTTAGAGGTTTTAATGACTAAAGGATGTGAGTCTCCTCCACTTTGCTCTGAGCTTGAGCAGACTATTCCTGGAATATTGGATTTGAATCTGGATATGATGAGCAGAATAACCAAGGTGCTGGAGGTTTTGAACTTTTGTCAAATGAGGAGGGGATGAAGTCAGGGAAAGGAAACTAATAAAATGAAACAGAAATCTAAGAGAAAATCAATGGATCTGAAGGAAGGAAAGGGTAGGTGCTGGATTTAGGTTCCTAATAATGATACACTTTCAATATCCAGGAGTCTGCTGCCTCTTGTTCAGACAGATGCTGAGAGGTGTGTTCAGGATTCTGGAGGGGGAATTCCACAAAGGGCAGAACAATGGACTACAATGGTTTTCCAGATTTCTTTCAACTCTGAGATGTTCTAATTATATGATTAGGATGAAATGAATTTACTGAGTAGATGTCTCTGTGAGATCTTTATAATGAAACTGTACTAATGGATGAAGATTGATTACACAAATTAAAAAGAAGAAGTAGAAGGACCATCCCTGTAGGTAGCTGCTGTGCTTCCATTTCATTAGGATTCTGTGGTCAACAAGCATTCCTCTGTGAAATCTTCCTAATGGCCATCGGTCTACTCATCAGAAAATAACATGTGGGTCCAGACCTGGAGAGTTGAAGGAAAGCAATGAACTGCTCTGACCTAGGAGATTCAGTGCCCCTGCTGGTGAAAACACAACCTTCTGAGTTTAGTATTAAACATCGGCATTAAGCTTGCATTCAAGGAAAAAATGACTCTGAGGGCATGTGGACACAACAAAAATGTTTCCAAAGACAGAATCAAAGAAACATTACAGTTGAATTTCACATTTATAAAATCTAGATATGAAGAGGTAAACTGATAATACAATAAATTTGAAAAGAATGAGTTGCAATTATTCACTTAATGAAACAATTGACCACAAGTTCTTATTTCATCAAAGTTAAGATTGTTTTTCAAGTACAAGATACCTTCAATTTGCAGGCAAGATTCCACCCCAGATTTAAAGTCACCTTCTATGTAGAATTCTTGATCATTCTCATCTTTGGAGATTTTCGATGTCACTTGATTGCTACATAAATTCCAAAAATTTACAAGAATCTTATACCACTCACACACACACAAAAATAACTCAAATGAACTAACGGTTTAAATGTAAGATCTAAAAACTTCTAGAAGAAAACATACGTAAAAGCTCCTTGACATTGGTTTTGGCAATGATTTCATGCATATAATACCAGAAACAAAAACACAAATAAATATGTGGGACTACCCCAAACTAAAAAGCTTCTGCACAGCAAAAGAAATGAACAACAAAATAAAAAGGCAATCTATGAAGAGGGAGGCATATTTGTAAACCATGTGTTTGTTTAGGGGTTAATGCCCAAACTATAGAAGGAACTCATAAAACTCAATAGGAAAAAAAGAATCCAATTGAAAAATTAGCAAAGGACCTGAATACAAAATTTCTTAAAAAGATATCAGACACATGAAAAAGTGCTCAACATCAGCAACCATCAGGGAAATGCAAATCAAAAACACAAGGAGATATCACTTCATACATGTTAGAATTAGAATGGCTATTATCAAAAACACAACAGATAGCAAGTGCTTGTAAGGATGCAGCAAAAAGGAGAGCTTTATTCATTATTGGTGGGAATGTACACTGGTGTAGCCACTATGGAAATGGTATGGAGACTCTTCAAAAATTTAAACATAAACAACTACTACATTATCCAGCAATTCCACTTCTGGGTCTATACCCCAAGGAAATCATTATTTTGAAAATATATTTATAACCCCAAGCTCATTGCAGCAGCACTATTTATGGTTGCGAATATCTATACACAATGGAATACACTTAACCCTTGAACAACACACGGGTTAAGGGGGAACCAATAAAACACCTCCCCCAACCAACCCCAGCAGTCAAAACTCCTCATATAACTTTCAACTCTACAGTTGGCTCTGCATATCCTTGGATTCAACCAACCACGGATTGAAAACAGTATTTTCAATCACGAGTTAGGAAATCAGTAGTTGGGAGTGTGAACATATTGTTTTCCATCTCGGATTTGTTGAATCTGGTTTTGCACTCATGGATGCAAACAGCTGATTACATTTATTGAAAAAAAAAATCCACATATAAATGGACTCATGTTATTCAAGGATCAACTGTATTACTTAGCCATATAAAAAATAAGGAAATTTGTGACAACATGGATGAAACTTGAGCACATTATGCTAACTGAAATAAGTTGGTCCAAGAAAGACAAATACTATCTAATCTCACTTATACACAGAATCAAAAAAATAAAACAAAACATAGAAACAAATAGCAGATCGGTGGTTGCCAGGGCTGAAAGGTGAGGGTGAGAGAAATAGACGAAGGTGGTCAAAGGGTACAGAATTTCAGTTAATATGAATAAATTTTGAGGTGTAATGTACAACATGATTACCATAGTTAACAATACTGTATTATATATTTGAATGTTGCTAAGAGAGTAAATCTTAAAAGTTCTCCCAACAAAAAAAAACAAAATTATAACTGTGAAGTGATGGATGTGTTAACTAACTTCATGGTGGTAATCATTTATATTATTAATTATTATATATATACATATAATCATTATGTTATGCACCTTAAATTTATACAAGATGTCAAGTAAGTATCAATAAAGCTAGAATATTTTTTAATTTACAAGAGAAGATATAGCATCATAAAAGTGACCTTTGTAAAGTTAGAGGGAACATTTACCAGTTATCAAAAAAATTTTTAATGAATTGTGATCAAAAACAGATTTCAAGGTTTTCTTGTGCTGTGTTTTAGGAAAAAACATGGAAGCCTATTGATAGATGATAGATCGATTGATAGATCTATTATACCTTAATATGTATGTTAATATGTACATACTATACATTTATATATCAAACTCCAGAGAGACTACAGTCCCTTCCTCGATATTCCTGGTTTTGATAATTAAGCGTACAACTTAAAAATATATAATGTTCCCCACTTCTAAAGTGGAACTATTGTGTATACACTTTGGAGGGCAGCACGCCCCTCAAAGGTCTTGCTGATTTCATCTGTGAGACAAGGAGGCACAAGGCTTCCAGCTAAGGAACACCCAGAGGATGTGACCTGCCCCAGAAGGGACCACCAGTGCCTGAGGAGCAATTCAGGTGTGGGCCTTTCATTGGCAACCAACATCACACTGGCCCACGGCGAATGACCAGATTAATGGAAAGGACCAGCCCGGGGGTGGGGCAGCAACATCACTCCTCTCTCCCTCAGACAGGCTCCTATTCCAACTCCAAGCACTGGGGAGAGAGGGATGGAGGCAGGAATGGAGAATGGTTTGATTTATACATGAGAACAAAGTTTAAAATAGTCAGGACTGAGTCTCATAGAACTTAGTTGAGACTGCTTTGTTAACACAAAGTGACTGAGAAGTCAGACTAAGGCCATCAGGTATCATGCATTCTGACAGAAAGATTGGACAGTGCACAGGTGGGAGCAGCTGTTTAGAAAAGCAAAAGCACAATACTTCCTGTTTCTATGCCCAAGGAGTTGAGACCGTTTACTACTTGTCATGTATAATATATATTCAGACAGTTTCCTAAATGAATATAAGCACTGCCTTTCTTGCTGTTTCTCACTCTAACTCTATATATATCTAACTACAGGTCTATACATTAAAAATAACTCAAATTTGTATGTAGGATGCCTTCAATTCCATATGATCCTTTTACTTTTTTTTTTTTTTTTTTTGATCTTACAACAGCTATTTTGATCATTGAAAGCACACAATGAGAAGTGGTAGATCCAGGCTAAATCTAGTTCTCAAGTCCCATAAAACTCCAAGACAGGGTTTCTGCTTCCACCTCTAGCTGGTTTCCCCTGGCAGGTCTCTTGTTCTGTGTGTTTTTGTGAGCTGATACAATCAAGTTGGGTCGCTTGTCCTTCACCCTTTATCTGTTCTTCTGACTGTTTCCACCTCCTATTTTTTCTCTCTAGCCATTACAACATCCCTCCCACTCCCACCCCTACCCCATCCTACCACCACGCACTTTGTGCTTGTTCACTCTCATATGGAAGAAAACAGTCACTATATCCAAATGCCAGGATCGGTGGTGCCTGCAGGAAACAAGTCACACACAGAGGGAAGACTCAGCACTCAGCAGCAGGAAGACTTGGTCCTGAAGGGAATACTTCGCAGCTGTTGTGAGAATCGAGGTTGTGGGTGGGTTGTGTCTCCCCCCTCCAGTGAGAAGGATAGGCTTGTCAAATCAAAGCTGGTATTTCTTTTTTAGTGTCTGATTTAGGGGATTATACATCAGAGGGAGGCACTTGTAGTAAAAGGATTACAGCATTATAGAAAAATAATTGGAATGCTTCCTCTCTCTGCATATCATAGCTTGTTAACGTTGCCGTGGTAACCAGCCAGATTAATTAGGAAGATGGAATGTGCTTCTGTCTCTAGCTCAGCACTCTGATGATCAGAGATATCCTGCTTATCCTAGTCAATGTTAAGTCTGGAGATAAACCAAAAGAGTGAGCTGAAGAAATTAGTCTGAAATTTTGGCAGCTTCCCACCACTTATCCTCCCCAAAAATGATCTATTCAAGATACATAGGGAAGAAGTGGGTTATAATGTTGTCCCCATTATTCGCAATGCTGTGTCTAACATAGCTAGATCTGGGAAGTGAAGGAAAAATAACATTTGTTGAGTGCCTGCTCTGGGCCAGGCACTGAACTAGGTAGGGGCTTTATAAGTGTTATATCATTTAATTCTCCTCACAAACCCATGAGTTTATCTTCACTTTCAGAAAATGAACTGATGCTTGGAATTCATAGGCATGCACTTTTTTCAGTCTATCAGGCACCAACTCTGCATTAAAGGTCTTTATCAGTGATAATGCCACATATTCACCACAACATCTCTGCTCCCTGGGCACTATTCAACTTCCTGCCAAAGTGGAATGTCAGTGGAAAGAGTGCATCACTTGCTGTTTAGAGCAGTGGTATCTCCTTCATCTTCTGCTTCCCTTTGGAAATTATGCAGCAGCGACATAAAGGAGGCAGTGCCCAGATGACTGACTCAGCAGGTGGAAGAGAATCTCAGCTGACCGTGTTGGATGTCCGTGAATAAGAAATAACATATCTGTCCTAGCCACTGGAATGTCAGCTTATGTTTGATACTACATAGAGGACACTACAAAAGAAAGAATGACAGAGGCATGGGGACCTCCACAACAAAGCTAGTAAGCAGGTTTATCTATCCTGACTGGGGAAAGAAATCAATCAAATGACTTGTTGAAAAAATAGATCTTTTAATTAGGAGTATTAAAAAGTAATAGGACAGACCCTGACAGGTAGCTCAGTTAGCTAGAGTGTTGTCCTGATACACTAGGGTTGTGGTTTCAATCCCCAGTCAGTGCACATACAAGAATCAACCAATAAGACTTCCAATCAAGATGGTGGTATAGACAGATGTGGCTCACTGCTTCACACAAATACAACAAAATTACAACTAAAATGTAGAACCACTGCTCAGAAGCAACAGAAATTGAGTTGAATGGAAGTCTGATAACTACAAATTAAAGAAACCACATCCATCCAGACTGGTAGGAGGGGTGCAGGTGCAGAACAGACTGGTCCCACATCCACATATAGTAGATAAAAATTCAGGAGAGATCTCTCAGAGTGAGAAGTCTCAGCCCCACACCAGGACCACCAGCCCAAGGGAACCAGTGAGAGGAAGATAAGTCCCCACCACTCCTGGCTACAAAAATCAGCGGGGACTGAATCAGTGGAAGAAACTTCTGGAGACACAAGCAGTTCCTCTTAAAGAACTCATACATGGACTCACCTACACAGACTCACTCCCTCTGGGTTCTGACACCAGGGTGGCAGCCTTAGGGGTGACAGTGCCATGCAGGGGGAAGCATAGGTGTTAGGCATCAAGAGGAGCAGAGGTCACTGTCCTTTTCTGGCAGATCCCCCACAGATCCAGCAGACTGGTGCCATATAGAAGATTCCATCAACCTGGCTAACACTGTTTGACCCAATTTGGGGATCCCTAGAGATACTGCCCAACCCAACTTACAGACCCACCCAGGCTGCTTTTCCATATGAGTGGCTGGTCTTGGCTCATGCCTCACAACTTCCTAAATCCTTTCAAACAAGCAACAGCTGGCCTCAGTGAGCCCTGGGCCCAGAACTAGCAGCCTAGATTTACAGCTTGGCTTTGTCTAGAAATCTCCAGGCTCAGCACAAGTAGCAGCCACCTCAAATTACCTTATAACTCAGACCATGTGACCCCAGGAAAAATACAGGTGGGGCTGACCTTAGCCTGCACCACCCAGGAAATCCTAGAGCCAGCACACCCAGTGGACAGCTACAGACCATGTTGGAGCACCACCTCCTGCCCCCATGTAGCTGATCTTCCACAGAGGGTGGAGGTTGGTGGTCAGGGGTCACAGCCAATACTTGCAGCTGATTGGCCTGGGTAAATCCATCCCATTGACGTGCCAATAGCAACCAATCCTGAACTACATGAGGTGGGTGTGCTCAGCCCACATGAAAAGTACACCTCAAGTACCCAGCTTGAGTGATAGAGGAGACTGTGCTACTACATTAGACTGCACTACCAAAGGACACTGAGTCAAAGCAGCTCTACCTAATACATAGAAACAAACAGGGAGGTTGCCAAAATGTGGAGAAAAGAAATATGGTCCAAATAAAAGAACAGATAAAAACTCCAGAAAAAGAGCTGAATGAAATGGAGATAAGCAATCTATCAGATGCAGTGTTCAAAACACCGGTTGTAATGATATTTAAGGAATTTAGCAAGGACCCTAACAGCATAAAAAAGATACAATCAGAAATGAAGGATACACCAATCGAAATAAAGAATGGTTTACAGGGAAAAACGGTAGAGTGGATGAAGCCGAGAATCAAATCAATGATTTAGAACATAAGGAAGAAAAAACAACCATCAGAACAATAAATAAGAAGAAAGAATTAAAAAAAGTGGGCATAGTGTAAGCAGCCTGTGGGACGACTTTAAGCAATCCAACACTCACATCATAGGGGTGTCAGAAGAGAAGAGAGAGACCAAGAAGTTGAAAATCTATTTGAAAAAACAATGAAAGAAAGCTTCCCTAATTTGGTGAAGGAAATAGAATGCAAGTCCAGGAAACAGAGTCCCAAACAAGATGGATGCAAAGAGGCCCATTTCAAGACACATCATAATTAAAATGCAAAAAAAAAAAAAGAAGGAGAAGAAGAAGAAACCAATGAATGCATAAATAAGTGGAACAAACTGATATTTCTTGCTCTCTTTCTCTTCCTCTCTTTCTCTAAAATCAATAAATAAAAACAAATAAAATTTAAAAACTGATAATAGGACATTATACCACTTTTCGTAAATAATTTCTGGTACCTTCTCACTATCTGTCGGGAACCTGGGCTGGGCAGAATCTGGCCTTTCGGCTAATGCAATCAGCTCGGGGGGGTTACGCTCCTCAGAAGACACAGCGGCTGGTCTTCCTGTTGTTGCCAGTTACGGCTAGCCCAGCCCCTGCCAAGAGCATGCGCAGAGTACGAACATAGGCTACCAATCATAGTATAAGACGTACCCCGGCATGTGCACAGTAACCTATCAAGAAGCACTCCTTTGTGTACCCCTCACCAATCAAGTAGAGATACGCTTCCCCTTCCCCCCCTTTTATAAGTCTTTGCCCAAAAATAAAATTTTGCAGCTTGATCAGAACTTATTGTCTTGCTGCCATTCTTTGCGCCTCTTGTCCCCCTCACCCATTTGCTTCAGACAGGTGGCCGAGTCCCCGTTGACCACTCTGCTGGCCAGAGCAACTATCCTTATGCAACCAATGTGGGTGTCTCCTTAATTCCTCAATTGACCAGAAAAATTAATCACTCCCACATTTCTTCCTTGAATAGAAAGTATGTAGAAAGCCTACAGTAAAAGGGTCATTTTCTTTTTCCTTAGTATCATGGAGTGATTTGAAAAATATATATCAATTACCTCATTTACTTGGATAATATACATAGTCAACCCATAGAGTTCACTACTCTGAATAGATGTCATTATAAGCCTGAGATAAGCAGTTTGGTAACGTAATGTAACCTAATATGCAGTTAATTAATGTCTCTTCTTTATGATAAACTGTTGATCTGTTCCCCAAATATTTAAACACAAATAAAAAGAGCAACAGAAAAGTGAGAAGCTTGAAAATTCTGAAGTTAGAACAATTACCTTCAGAGACTCACTTCTTATCTAGACTTCTCCTTCCCTTATGATTTTCCATTTTCCTCTTCAAGTATTCAAAAACCTCAATCCTTCCTCATTCTCAGCATCTCCATACATACCCCCTCTAACAGCACACTAGCCTACAAAAACTGACTAGACCTCTCTCTGTTTCCTAGGGTCAGTCACATGTAACCATACTTTATCAGGTAACCCAACCCATGAGTCCCAGGTCTTCAAGAGTTTATATATTACCATTCCTAGTTAGGTTATTTACTTGAACAGTATATTACCTCCTAGTTAACTTGTATATTATTTTGCAAGGACTTTGCAAAATAAACCTAAACACACAAGAGCATTTCCAGCACTATGGTAGGCCAACAAAGAAATAATTTTTCTGTAAGGCATTTGCTACCCTCCAGACCATACCACATAGGCAGTTGCCCTCATGCTCATACCTGGGACCTCACCACCTTTCATAGGCAAGGCTGACATTATTCTCTGGTTAACCTTCTTCCTCCATGTTAGCATGTAACCTCTTTATTGGTCCTTCAGTAGACTCTGGCAGTCTCTCATCTACAATAAACAAAAAGTAAGCAGATTTCAAATTCCCTTTAACTGTAGGGCATCCCCTTGCTCTCTCCTATCCCCCACAGACCCACAACCCCAATGGGATCCCCCTGCTGTGGGGACTACCCCACAGTGCCCTGAAAAGCATTTCCTGTGGGCCTAAGGTCCTTGCCTCCAAATACTTTAGTATTCAGACACTGACTTTATTTCACTTTAACAGAATGTGGATGGAAGAAGATGGTACCTGAGGGTTAAACACCAAACTGCAAACTAATAGAATAAAAACCACCTGAAGAATCTGGAAAGCCTGAAGGCAGGATTAGAAAACTAGATGACTAAGCAAGAAAGAGGTCCCCTGACAACCAGGCTAACTACCCGACAACTTTGCCTCAGGCCAGCCCTTCCCAGATACAGGCAACGTATCTACTTCCATTACTGTCAAATATTCAAATCACTTTTTAAGATGTATCTCTGAAGATAACCTTCTCTTGCTTCTTCATTACTTCATTCTGTTGCTCACATTCAATTAAGCACACTGTGAAAGCACTATGGAAAATGCACTGTGTTAAGATTTTTTTGGTGGAATCTGGCCTGTGTTAAATG